>CM059186.1:87646338-87692654 GCA_030323885.1 Branchipolynoe longqiensis | reverse complement strand
TCAGTCTTTCCTTACCTCCCCTCCCTCTTTTTGCTCCATGTCTCTTTTGTTTTAATCACTAATTTCCAGGACTTCATTTTATGGGTCCATTTAACATGACAATGAAATAGAGGAGTTCTTTTTTAAACATCCTGAACCTGGCTTCGTATGAAGTGAACTATAAAGTGATGATCACACAGTTACTGTATAGTGTACGGTCATTTGAGGATCATTTTCTATCATGATCATCATTAATATTATCATAATTATATTTGTTGTTGTTGTCTACATCCTTATTATCACTATTTATGTTGTTATCATCATTATCATTAATGTTGTCACCAGCACTATTTTGTTGTCATCGTCTTCATAATCATTATATCATTATCACTATTTTTGTCATTGTTTTCATCATGATCATCATGATCATCACAATCCATGTATATTTCCCTCCCTCCCTCCCTCTGTAAGGGTGTAACACATGACCTTCCAGATCCTATTATCAGTGTAGTCTTGGGCTTATATTCAGGTGTTGTACCGGTGTTTTTGATGGACCATGTGGGGGAGGGGGGTGGATGGTTGGCTTGTTGGTTATTGGATGGTGTTTTGCGTCATCGCAATATCCAAGTGTAAAATATTCCGATAATGACGCATTGGTGGGGGAATGCAAATGTTCTATTTATGAAAAAGGTATATAGGGCCAGGTGATAGATGTGTTTATGTAGTTGCTGGTGGTACTTGACTCATTGGTAAATAGACATTGTGGTGCTAGTAAGATAGTGTGTAAGGGGCACTTAGAGCTCTACCCACTACCCCCTCCCCCCTCAGCTAGTCATGGATCACCACACACTCAGCTCAGGGCAGGTGGTGACCAAGGGAGCCACGCCGCTTGGTGGTGGTGGGCAGATCACTGTAACCATGGGGACTGGAAATGCTTGTTTCTCATTGGTAGGGCTGTAGATGCTTGATTCTCATTGGGAGAATGTGGTCAGGTGATATGCCATACTGGATCCATGTACCATATAAGAATAAACCTGAGGGCTTGGCTCTCTCTCTTCTTTCACTCTTTATACTCTTCCTTTCTCTTTTTGCCTGTATTGATTTCACCATAGCCTGCCTACACAACCACAGATTCCAGCCGTGGACTTTACACAAGGTCATAGCTACACATGGTGACTTGGGTAAGCTGATGTCAACTCGGTAGATTGGACACAGACTGTCATGTTCATTTGTGGGAGTTTTACGTCCTACCAACATCTGAGGACATCTGAGGACGTGTTGTGACAGTGTGCACTGATGGTGATTTAATAGTGCTCTCCCGCTGGGAGACCAGACCACAAACACCATGACCTGATATTCCACTCAGTCGCATTATCCTGATTCTGAGCAACCCAGTCCTTGCCCTATCCTATTAATGCTGAGCATCAAGCTAGGTAGCGACAACTATCAATTTCGTAAGTCATTGTTTTGACTCGGTCGAGGTTTAAATCTAGAACCCCCCACGTGGGAAGCCAGCCATCGCTCTAGGCAATTCGGCAACACCTTTCGGTGTGGAGTAAGGTGTGGGGGGAGTGGGAGGGGGTTGGGGGGGGGGGTACAGGGGGAGTGGGTGGCTTTTTGTCTACGATGAATAAGTAATGCTCAAAGCTGTTGGGGCTAATGACGGACTTGGAGAGTGAAACAAGTCGAGTGGTAGAGGTGATGGGCTCAGTAGGCGTGGTGGGGTGGGGGTGGGGGGAGGTGCAGGGAGGTGGGGGGCGCTGAGGCTGAAACCCCTTTTAGCTGATGGCATATCTGCCACGTTCATCTCCCGCTCTCCAAGCACCAAACCCGCCAGTGATCAGTCTCCGAACACATGTCTTGGTGTGGATTATAGATATTATGTTCTATAGTTTAGTAGGCACTGTTCTACTGCAATCCTGACCTGATTTAAAATATATAAAAAATGTAAAGGATGATAAATATTGTATGATCATGCACGCACTTTATCTACATTAAACTTGATTAAGATAAACACTTTACCATTTAAATTCTTGTTTTCAATAGTCTTACAATTGCATAGTAGACTATTTTCTTAACGGCCATAATATGATGTAGCACACGACGTATAATTAAATGCCCAATATTCTATTGTACTATTTTTTTAAAGTTGGCGTAAACTATTTTAGTTAGTGGTAAAAATCAACGGATGACGAGTAAAACTTTGAGATGAGGATAAGGATAGGTTTGAGAGGTGCGTTTGGACCTGATGAGAGGGGTGTTGGTGGTGGTTGATGGGGGTCAGGGTGCACTCGATATTACCTCCTAATGAATCTACATGTAGTTATTTTTGTTGTATTCGTTGATTAAACGGGGAATTCCAATCAAGTTGGTCTTCGCCATTCCACTGTTCCTTGCTCTTTCCTATTGGTAGCGACAAGCTTTCCCCCCCCCCCCCCCCCCCCCCCGTTGTGTGTGTGTACATTAGTTGATTAAGCAGGGGAAATTTCAATCGCGGAAAATTGGTCTTCCGCTAGGTAGCGACAAGTATCAAATTTTTAAGTCATTGGTCTGACTCGGCCAGGGTTCGAACCCGGGATTTCGAATCCCACGACCTACCAGAACGGGAGGCAAACGCTCAACTCATTGAGCCATTGCATCTGGTTTGACTCAGCAAGGATTCGAACCCAGGGAAGTGGGTGCTCAACTCAACTCATCCTGTCTTGTTGCTGTACTGACCAGAGCATCACACAACACACTTTGCGGAGGCTTCTGGTGGCGGTGGTTGTGTGGGGAGTGGGTGGTGTAGGGAGTGGGGTGGTGTGGGGATGGGGTAGAGGCACTACTCATATTAATCATGAACAACACTTTTAATCTGCTTTTAAGGTGAATAAGCTCTTAGCACAAATGCCATGGCCATATTGACTAGCACACTAAAGACCTATCACAAAGAGAAACCCAATATCGGGTTGGAGAGTGACGTCACGACGCATGCGTCCCGGGGTTACACCTGCGCTACGGTCAGCAGAAGAAAGGACCTTCCGGTTCATGTCGAGGTCAAGGCCTCATTTAGTTCCGACTGTTGCCCCCGCTGGCTGGTGTGAGCAGGGTCACTGAGACTGACTTCGCTCTCCCCCTCTCTCCCTCTCTCTCTCTCTCTCTCTCTCTTTCTCTCTTTCTCTTTCTCTCTCTCTCTTTCTCTCTCTCTTTCTCTCTCTATCTCGCTCTCCCTCTCTCTCTCCCTCTCCCCCCTCTCCCCCCCTCTCTCTGCCCCTCCCCCCTTTCCCCCTCTCACCTTTCCACTCTCCCCTTCCCCCTCTCTAACTTCCCCCCTCTAACTTCCCCCTCTCTCTACCCCCCTCTCTCTACCCCCCCTCCACCCCCTCTCCCCCTATCTCGCCTCTCTCCCTCTCTCTCCCTCTCCCACCCTCTCTCCCCCATCTCCTCTCTTCCCCCTCCCCTCTCTCCCCAATCTCACCTCTCTCCCCTTTCTCCCCCCTCTTCCTCCTTTCCCACTCTCCCCTCCCCCTC
Organism: Branchipolynoe longqiensis; assembly: GCA_030323885.1. NCBI lineage: Eukaryota > Metazoa > Annelida > Polychaeta > Phyllodocida > Polynoidae > Branchipolynoe > Branchipolynoe longqiensis. Next base: position 87,689,165 of record CM059186.1, on the reverse strand, counting down.
CTCCTCCCCCTCCCCTCCCCCCTCTCCCCTCCCCCTCTCCCCCTCTCCCCCCTGCACCTTGCCTCTCCACTCCCCCATCCGCTCTCCCATCACTCCCCAATCTCCTCCATCCTTCCCCCCGCTCTCCCCTCTCCCCCTCTCTCACCCTCTCTCCCCCTCTCTCCTCTCTCCCCTTCCCTCTCTCCTCTCCCCCTCCCTCCTCTCACCCGTCCCCTCCCCCTCTCTCCATCTCTCCCCCTATCTCCCCCCCCCTCCCGCTCTCCCCCCTCTTCCCCTCTCCTGTCATTCCCTTGAGGAACATTTCTAGAGCTCTAAATGAGGTGTTCTCTAAAGCCGTGTTCACACGGGCGAGTTAAGTCGCTTCATATAAATCGCCTTGCCTAGTTCCCCTCACATTCGCCGTGTAAACGCGACTCTGAGGCGGATTAGGGCTGATTCGCTTCATATGATTCACTTTATGTACACCACCTCGCGAGGTGGTTTATATGAAGCAAACTAGCTTAAGCACGTCACACGCATGCGCAGTCGAGACCTGAGTTTGTTGATTTTCCGGTCGATCAAAAGCGCATATTATATAATTTGGTCTATGAAACCGCTAGCTGTGCACAGATATTTTTTTCATCATTTATTTTTAGGTTTCACTGCCCAGCAGAAGTTTTGACCGCTCCAAACCAATACGATTCAGTCCATACATATCTAGGTCGAACCCACACTCTCTCGAGGCGACGTCGACGAACCCAAACTGGCACTGGTTAGTCTGGACTTGCTCATGTGCAGATATCGATTTCCACCTTAAACCGCTCCGTGTGTAAACGCGCCTCTAATTCGCTTCATATAAATCGATTTGTCTAATTCGCTTCACAATTGCCCGTGTAAACACGGCTATATACTATTATTAATAGGGTACGCCAGGCTCAGTAAGCTGAGTGTGTGCGATATAGTTAGCATATTCTCTATTCCGCTGGATTTAAAAGCAATTTAATAACTACGTCAGGGACTCTTTGAGATAAATAGAGGCTGGCCTCTTATTCCAATTCCATCACTTCCGTTACCGTTATTACCGGCATCTCTCTGGCTTAGATGGATGAATTATAGCGCACTATGCATGGAGATTGGATAGTCTGAAAAGCGGCACACAGCAATGTAATAATGCCCAAATATCTTGGCAACATCTCCAAACACACTGGTGTTCGGTGTATTTTCCCTTTCATAAAGGCAATCGTCAGCAGTTGTTGGTTGGATGTTAGAGTTTTACTTTCTTACAACATCTAAGGTCATATCATGACGGGTACCAACTTTTGACAGTGTGCACTCATGGTGACTTTATAGTGCTGACCCACTGGGAAATCAGGCCGATATCCCACTCAGTCACATTTTCCGGACACTGAGCTAACCAGTCCTTGCCCTATCCTATTAATGTCGAGCACCAGGCTAGGAAGCGACAAGTATCAATTTTAAAGTCATTGGTTTGACTCAACCGGGAACCAAAACTCCTGACCTTCCACGCACGAGGCCCGCGCTCTACCGATTAGGCCACAGCGCCCGGTCGAAAGGTCATATCAGGATGGGCACTGACCCAACCTGATATGACCTTAGAATAAGTTAGATGTTGCTAGGATGTAAAACTCCAACAAACAAGATATATAGACATATGTGCTCTATAATCTATTATGGGAATATAAACAAGGAAACTATCTATCTTCAATTCCCTATGTAATAGTATATTCACTGTATCCTATCTGACTGACCCTGTGAAGAACAGTATTGGCCACACTGGCGCCACCTGTAAGGGCCGCTAAGCACTGTATGCCAGCTGCGTCTGGCCGTTATCGCCTATAGACCCGTCGGGACGCTCAAATTATTGTACTATATGCAGTATAACCCCATTAAACCAAACTTGAAGTGACCCTAGAAATTTGTTTGGATTAACCGATCATTGGTTTAACCGAGCTTTGGTTTCGAATTTGACTTGGCATTGGCAAAAACGTGGGTGCATTATGAATGTAATATACAATGTATGTGGACACTTTGATTAATATTTGTATTTATATACAGTATAAGCCCGTTAAACCAATCTCAGTTAAACCAAATAATCGGTTAATCCTAACTTTTTTTCGGCGGCCTGGCAAAATACTACCATTTATCATATAGAAAAGTCATAGATGACCTCATAACCACATGAAAGTTTGGTTTAACCGTACCGGAAGTGGCCTGGGGCGCGACAATTTTGTTTGGATTAACCAATACTTTGGATTAACCGACTTTGGTTTAACAATCTTTTTTATATGATAAATGGTAGTATTTTGCCGGGCCGGCGAAAAAAAGTTTGGATTAACCGATCGTTTGGTTTAACCGAGCTTGGTTTAACGGGGTTGTACTGTATATGTTGTGTATGTGTAAAAAGTACATGGTTCCCATGTCATGTGGGGTTGTCACATTCTCTCTGAGTAGGAACTATTTATGTTCCGTGACAGAAGTGTTCCACATAATGCTGTGCTCGCTACTGACAGTGTCATTCTCGCAGTACTTCAAAGAGAAAACATGTTAATTCAATGTTGCAGTTTTGTCCTTGTCAGACTAGACGTCATAATTAAGGAGAACAAGCGGATAAAGAGAACATACAGGAAACTGTTTAGATTTTATTTTATTTTATTTTTATTTTATTTTATTTCCAGATGCCACATTTCAGCAGTACTTGTCTACAATTTAGCCAGGTTGGGTGGGTGGGGGGGGGGCAAGTGTAGGGGTTCAGGGACTCTGAAAATTGGCTTAGATTATTAATGACTATTAACTGTTCCCTGTACGACCCTCATCTCTGTGAAAGCATCTGCAAGTGGGAGTTTGTGGGGCAAAGTGGACAGCTGACGCTTAAAATTAAAGTTGCGTAGTCCGATGGCTTTGAGTTTCTGTCATTTTATATATTTAAATATAATAGGTTGATTGTTATAATCTACCTTACCTTAGTTTGAAGTAACTTTGATTTAAAATGGCTAACTTAGGAGATATTTGAAGGGCAAACAATCCAAATCTATTTTGGTGTGCTTGTCAAAAATCTGATCCCATATGTTATCTAATTGATTCAGTATTCCCATTTATAAAGTAACACATGCTTAACAGTATCTCAGTTGGAGATGTATAATGTAGATAAGTGTTTTGGATTCGAAAAAGTTATGCTTTCATCAGCCGATGTCGCTTTAACTCTTACGGTGAGCCAGTTGGCAGTATGTGGTTGTTTGGTTCTAATCTGTTTGAATCAGTGTGGGCAGACAGTGTTCTTTGTTTGTTTGTTTGTTTCTTTGTTTCTTTCTTTCGCTTATATCTTTTTTTCTTTCGTTCCCCCCCCTCTATTTTCTTTCCTTTTTTTCCATTCTTTCTTTCTTTCTTTCTTTCTTTCTTTCTTTCTTTCTTTAATCTTTTCTTTCTTTATGTCTTTCTTTATTTCTTCATTCTCTTTTCTTTTTTCCCTCCCTTCCTCTTTTTTGTTCTTTCTTCCCTTCTTTCTCTTTCTTTCTTTTCTTTCCTTTAATTTTCTTTCCCCCCCCCCCTCTCCCCCTGCCTCCCCCCTTACCTCCTCCCAGCCCCCAAAGCATTGTCATCGCCTGTGATGTCATCAGCAACGACATGAGGACTGAGTAATCCTGGCGGCGGTGGGTGGGTGGGTGGGTGGGGATGTGAGTGAGTGCATGGGTGGGTGGGTGGGGATGGGAGTTGGGGATGGGCGGGTGGGTGGGGATGGGAGTGGGTGGAAGTGTGGGGGGGGGGGAGTGTGGTGTTCCGGGGGGTATTATATTGGAATCCCGGCTTCATGGGTACAATGACGGAATCAGTTCACATGGCCTTCTGGCACTCCAGCGACGCGCCTCGTCGCCATTTCACGCTCCAACAGTTCGAATTTCCCGCCAAAACGAGACCGGCCTGGCTGACCTCCATCCACTCTCTGGGCGTCCCCGCGTCCCTCCGCCCCTCCCGCCACACAGCCTCGCCTCGCCGGTCGGTGGCGTTACACACGGCTACAGTCAATCCCGCCAAATGTACAGTACTACACCGTTATGACAGCCGTTGCCGGCAATCCCACCATATGTGTAGTACATCACCAGTATGACAGTCTCGGTTCCATCACGCTTCCTAAACAGACGCTCTGCATTATTAGGATAGTGAAAGGACTGGTTGGCTCAGTGTCTCAGGATAATCAATGTGACTGAGTGGGATATCAGGTCATGGTGCTGGCAGCCTGGTCTCCCAGTGGGACATCACTATAAAATTGCAATCAGTGCGCACTGTCGCAAGTGCGTACCCGTCTTGATATGACCTTAGATGTTGCCAGGATTTAATACTCCAACAATAAAGCAACCATCATGCACAACTCCTTTTTACATCCTGGAAACATCTATGGTCATATCAGGCAACTTTTATAGTGTGCACCCCCCCCCCCCCCCACACGCCCCCTTGGGAGACAAGGCAGCCGGTACGATAAACCAATTTCCCTCGCAGTCACATTATCCTGATACTGAGTTAACCAGTCCTAGGTAGCAACAAGTTTCAATACCACACATCAATTTCCAACAGAATCACATTAACCTGATTCTAAACTAACCAGTCCTAGGTCGTGACAAGTATCAATTTTGTAAGTCATTTGTTTGTCTCGGCCGGGTTTCGAACTCCTGACCTTTAACGAAATTGATGGTTTATCAGCAGCAGCATGACTACTATTATTATTACTATTTTTCCTATTATTATTATAATTATTATTATTATTATTATTATTATTATTATTATTATTATTATTATCAATAATGAAAAGACACTAATCACGGATGAGAATTTGTGCCGAGGTTTTTCCGTTTGAATTTGTGGGCTCTTTGAAGGGTTTGATTGGTTTTTGTAGTGAAATTTGACAATCTTGCGAGAAAAATGAGAAGGCGGGTATGACTGAGGGCAAGTTTACCCTCCAGTCTCCCTCCTGGAATATTCACAATTAAGTCTCTGTGAATACATATTCATGGTTGAGCTTTGTGTGTGTGTTTGTGTGAGTGTGTGTGTGAGTGTTAAATTACGATTTTCATTCCTAAATAACCAAAAATCTTACTTTTTTTTTTATATCAGGCTTCTTCGTTTTGCAAAGCACCCAAATAACCCACCAATACATAACCGACCAATACACAACCCACCAATACACAACCCACCATTATATAACCCACCCACCAATATATAACCCACCCACCAATGAGATGGTGGCCCTCCACATGGTCAGCGCGCCGCACATGCGCGCAAATCGTGACGCAAATGATGGGCGACTTGGATGCAATTTGTCTCGAATTGGGTGAGCTATTGGTGTGTGTCGGTGGCGCCGGGGGACCTGATTGGCACTGAGTGGGCCATCAGACTGAGGGTTCTCCCAACGCCCGCCAGGGGCAGTAGCAAACAGCGCGCGCTTCTAGAAAGCCGCGAAGGAAGCCGGGGGGGGGGGGGGGGGGGGGGGGGGGGGGGGGGGGGGGGGGGGGGGATGGGGGTGGCGGTGACGGCTATTTTCATGTTTCTACAACTGTATGGCTGTCATTAATTGTTCTCTGCTATCAAGCGACGATTGGCTGGTTTGTTGTTGGAGTTTTACATCTTGGCAACATCTAGGGTCATATCAGGACGGGTACCAACTTGTGACAGTGTGCACTCATGGTGACTTTATAGTGCTGCCCCACTGGGAGCCTGGGGCACATGCACCATGACATGATATCCCATTCAGTCACATTATCCTGATACTGAGCTACCCAATCCTTGCCCTATCCTAATAATGCTGAGTACCTGGCTAGGAAGCGACCAGTATACATTTTTTAAGTCATTGGTTTGACTCGACAAAAACAGGAGATGTACACTCAACTCATTTGGCCATCCCGTCTGGTGGTGGTGGTGGTGGTGGTGGTGGTGGCGGTGGCGGGGCCGGTGGCAGGGGGCTATTTTCATGTTTTTACAACTGCGTGGCTGCCATTGGTCTCTGCTACGAGGCGACGATGGCAAGCTGACTGGGTCATAAGGGAACTGTAGCAGTGTTGCAATCATGTTGTTTTATTGATTGATGGCTCGAAAGATGTTCCGCGTGCACTGGCTTTATAGTGCGCAAGCTGCATCGACACTAAGGCGAAAGTGGGCGTGTGACCGCATTGAAACCGCCAATGCAAATTCGGGAGGTTACTGTTATGAGTAAGGTAGTAAATAAAATATGGCTAGCAGTTACCGTAAATGGTGTGGTAGTAACCGGAAGTGAGACCAAGTGGCGCCCGTGGTACATAAAATGAACGAATGGGCAATAGGAAATATGTGAGTCGCTCTTTGTTATTTATATTCACATAGTACATTACATAGCATGTGTGTGTGTGTGTGTGTGTATGTATGTATGTATGTATGTATGTATGTATGTATGTATGTATGTATGTATGTATGTATGTACTACGTACGTACGTACGTACGTACGTACGTATGTATGTGTATGTGTATCTGTTTGTATATATATGTCTATACTTATTAGGGCATCTAGTTATGTCACATCTCAACAGCTCTCAGTCTCATGTGTAAAACTTTAAATAGAATTTTCACTTTGATGATTTGATGATGGAAATTAGCACTAGTCGATATCTCATTAAATGATATATATATATATATATATGTATATATATATAAAACATTTGCAATTTCTGCCTGCAAACAAAACAAGATAGTGATGTGTTGATGCCCATTAGTAAGTACACTGAGGAAAATAGGAGTTATGGTTTCGCACACACATGCACACACGAGCGCACGCACACACACACGCGCACACACATCAAAATACCCGCCACCTACCGGGAAGGATCTAGATGTGGTTTGATGGTTATAGACGACTTGCAAATGAGCAGAGATGGCATAATTACGATAACAGAATTGGTCTGCGGTATCTGAGTTAATGGACATGCATATCAACATGTTGTGCCTAGCTGACCGTTTGTAAAACAATTTTTCATATATAGTCTGTGCAGAGTTTTGGAGACAGTATTTCAACAATAAGTTAGTCACATTCAAAATAACAGTATGAACAAAATCCATATTCCAGGGTCTCAAGCATGGGCTTTTTGTTTGATAATACATTGAAAAAATGTCCCATATCAGAAAGTAATCATTTCTTAAATACCATGACTTTTTATAGAAATGTATTTGCCATCATATTTATTTTTAAACATGGGTTTTTCTTCTTTTTCTTCTTTTCCTGTCATGCATTGCGTTGACTGGACTGACATCACATAATTGGTCCGACTATCTCTTTTGCAGACTGTTTGAAGTGACTGGTCTCAAGTGCTCAGACCGGGCTGACTTGTTTGTCGACCCACCCCCTTTAAAAGCCAATAGTTGGTGCTAATTGGTGCCTTGTCGGATCTGTGAAAAAGTGCTAAGTTCAAGCACATACATCTTAGTGCGCGCACAAAATTTGACTTAACAACTTAATGCTATTAATAATAGTTAACATGGCTAACTGAACCAATAAAGTACACCAGATTAGAACTTTTAGTAGCGCAACACTCTACACTGCATTAGTTCATCTGGCCGGCTTGACCAGATTTGACCAGATTCAATATTGACGGATGGCAAAAAAAAAGAGTAAAGCTTGTTTTATTTAACGCGGCCTCTAGAGCGCATTGATTTTTATCATCGACTATTGGATGTCAAACATATGGTCATTCTGACATATTTCTTTGGAGGATTATTACTCTTTCCGATAAGCAGCAATATGTCTTTTATATGCGCTTTCTCACAGACAGGACAGCACATCCCACTGCTGGCGGTCGGCAGTCTAGATCCATCAGTCCAGTTAACGCTGGGCATGCAATGACAGTAGCAGGCAATGCTAAAGAAGGTGCTTTCCGGAAATGCGCTGACGCCTGCGCAAATGTGCTTAATTTGCTCCCGGAATAAGAGAATCAGTCTGGCCTTCAAGCCGCATAGTCCGATAAAAGCATAACATTTTCAAAACGAAAGCACTGACCCAGATTTGATTCTACATATCTAACTTAGATACCGGTGCACTTATTAAGCATTTGGTGCCACACAGAAGAGAATAGTAGGTCAATTTAATAGAACCTGTTACTGCAGAAGCCTATGGCGTCAGACTTTTGGCATTTTTGGTGAAATTAATTTGGCATGTTTGCACTTTGAATATCTAAAAAGTTAGACATTTAAAATCCCAGTGACTTCAAACTAAACTAAGATAGATTATAACAATCAACCTAATATATTTATCTCAGAAAATGACAGAAACTCAAAGCCATTGGACTATGCAACTTTAATGTTGTGCTGGTTTCTGAAGAGCTGAGTGCATTGAGAGGACAGGTTAACGGTGGAATAAAAGAAGTTGCCTGACAAAGTGCTGCCGAGTGTACACCAGGGGCGTAATCGATTAATCAACTCGGGTCACCCAAGCCACTTATTGGCGCATGCGCACATCCTACAGGCTCGGGTTGAATAAACAAATACGCTCGGGGTGGACAAAAGGGTGGCTTAATCTAAAACTTAATATTTTTTTAGAATAACCAATATATGTACAGCAAAATAGGATTTAAAGTATTTTATGATTGTAGAAGCTGACAATCTGGGTTATTAAAAAAAAAAAGCATTAAAACAACACGTAGGAGTTGTACTGGTAGCGGTTATCCTACAGGTACCAGCACAGATGTGACGTCATCGCTCCTAGCAAACCCCAGCCAAGAGGTGGGTCACTGGGGTCGGGTCGTTTTGCACACGGCACGTGTATTTGTCGACTCCACTCGCGGTGTTCGATTTGAAATTCTGATGACTCGGGTGACCGGAGTCGCCCGGGTCGTGTTAATCGATTACGGCCCTAGTGTGCACTGTGGGAGCAGCACGAGTGGGCCGGGCTGCTTACTCGTGACCCTTAGGTGGATAAACCAATCACTACCGCTCTGACGTCATTAGACCGGAAGTCCCCGGCCGTCGATTCTGCCCGGATATAGAAGCCTTCTGTGTGTGTATGTGTGTGCGTGTATGTATGTATGTGTGTGTGTGTGATATATATATATATTGTGTGTGAGTGCGCGCAGGCATGTGTGAGTGCAAGAGAGATTTGTTTGTTGTTGGGGTTTTTCGTACTCAAGGCGGACAGGGCGAACTCATGGTGACTTTATAGTGCGAGCCCAATGAGCTAATTTTCCACTCAGTCACATTATCCTATGTATATATTAGGTTGACCAGTATAACCTACTCTATGCTAGTTTGGAGTAAGCTTTGAGATAATTAGTAAATTTAGGCGATATTTGAAGTGAAAGCGTGCGTTATAGTCTGTATGTAGACACCAGGCGAAACAGAATGGGCTATATAATTGTCAACATACTGTGTATTTAACTTTAAAATCTGAAGATTAAAAAAAAAAAGTTATACAAAAAAAGATAATAAAGAAGGAGAAGGAGAAGAAGAACAGAGAGAAGAATTTTAACCTATCGGATTATGCAGCTTAATCAGAAGAAGAAGAAGAAGAAGAAGAAGAGGAGGAAGAAGAAAAACATAATTTTAACCTAACGGATTATCCAGCTTTAATCTGAAGAAGAAGAAGAAGAAGAAGAAGAAAGAAAAAGAAAAGAATTTTAACCCAATGGATTATGCAGCTTTAATCCGAAGAAGAAGAAGAAAGAAAGAAAAAGAATTTTAACCCAACGGATTATGCAGCTTTAATCAGAAGAAGAAGAAAGAAAAAGAAAAGAATTTTAACCCAATGGATTATGCATCTTTAATCCAAAGAAGAAGAAGAAGAAGAAGACGAAGAAGAAAAAGAAAGACATTTTTAACCCAACAGATTATGCAGCTTTAATCCGAAGAAGAAGAATTTTAACCTAATAATTATGCAGGTTTAATCCGAAGAAGAATTTTAATCAAAACGGATTATGCAGCTTTAATGCGGCCGTTATCGCGTTGGTCAGAGCCTTACATTTGGAGGGACACGCGTGAGTCGTTAAGGTCAGGCGCGGTGACAACGATTGCCCGACTCAGGCTCACGCACACGGCGAGCTTCAGCCAGTCGGGTACCGGAGGCGATCTTTCTTTCTTCCCCGGGTGAGTGTGCCTCTAACCGGAAACTTGTCGGCGGTGGCTCCAGGCTGCAGGTGTGTAAGCATCACTTGCCTGAATGCAATCCATCTCTGTGGCTGCGGCCAGGGCTTTAATACTGTTCTCAGGGATGAAAGATCTCAGCGATTTTTTTTTTATAGATATTTGCCGATTAATGTTAAACAAAAGTGAATGAATAACAATGTATATATTATATATGACAGCAATTGGTCAGTTCGAATCTCGCTCTTGTCTTATATTTAGCTTAGATGTTGTGAGACTATAAAACCCGAACAAGAAAGTGTCAGGTATGGGCGATAATAGATGGCACAACAAGGAGAGTTGAAACCTGGGCCGCGTTCAGGGGGTCTCTGAGGCGCCTCGGAGACGTCTCGGCAATGCTTTTTGGTCTATTTGTGTTCAGGGTGCGTCTCGGCGATGCCTCCCTTTTCAGACTGGAGATGAAAAGCGCCTCAAAAATGGCCGCTGTTATTCAGTGGTTTCATCCAATCAGAGCGCAGCTTTTCCATTGCAAATGGCCACCGCCTATGGAGGCCGCCATTTTCGAGGCGGCCAACAGCTAAATCCGTTCAGACTAGCGTGACGTCAAGCCCGTCGCCGAGGCGCCTCCGAGACAGACCCTGAACGCGGCCCTGACTTCCAGCATTTTTGTGCGATTCCCTGACAGTGCTCATCCTATGGGTAAAAATCAGCGTTTCCATGGAAATTTGTTGTCAGTGTAATAATCTTGGCTTGATTTCGGCCATTTTTGCTGGACACCACTTTCATTCATGTGTTCTAGAGTCTTTTCTGCAGAACCTTGCTTACTGAATACTGTTGGTAGCGGTTCCCAGTTTAAGTGAGTTCTTGCTTTGAGCCCCATCCTGATATGACATTATGAAGAATTACTGCTGGCCGTCGCAGTTACTCATCTTATACTCACTAATATCAGGAGGATCCCGGCAACTGTCTGCAAGCCTCACCCCACTTAATACCAAAACAACTCATAAGTAAGAAAGGGAAGACAAGTCATGCAGGATTGACAGTAATAAGGTTGAGCTTTATTGCTACAACTCATGTTCACCTACTAGCGACCTGCCACCCTGACTCACTTACAACCTGCTACACAGACCCACATAGCTTCTGCTTATTCAGTCAAAATCAGGCATACAGCCCATTGAACCTAAGTCCTATGTGTGTTACACACAGCTCAGTGGTGAACTGCTTCCTTTGGTATCTCTAGAGTGAGTGTGCAGTCTGTCCAGCAAGTGCAAGGAGTACAAGGGTGACTGGGCCCACACAGCCAGCCAAACAGACACCTCTGCAGCCTGGCACTCAACCCCAGGGCAGGTGGTGTCCCTATGTAAAGTCCATGGCTCGAATCTGTGGTTGTGTAGGCAGACTATAGTGAAATCAATACAGGCAAAGAGAAAGGAAGAGTATAAAGAGTGAAAGAAGAGAGCGAGTAAAGCCCTCAGGTTTATTATTTATATGGTACATGGATCCAGTATAGTGTATCACCTCACCCCATTCTCCCAATGAGAAACAATCATTTCTAGCTCCACCAATGAGAAACAAGCATTTCCGGTCCCCATGGTTACAGTGATCTGCCCACCACCACCAAGCTGTGTGGCTCCCTTGGCCACCACCTGCCTTGAGCTAAGTGTGTGGTGATCCATGACTAGCAGAGGGGGGAGGGGTAGTGGGTATGGCTCTGAGTGCCCCTTACACACTATCTTACTAGCACCACAATGTCTATTTACCTATCAATCAAGCACAACCAGCAACTACATAAACCCATCTATGCAGATGGCCCTATTTACATGTTTCACAAATAGAACATTTGCATTCCCCCACCAATACATCATTATCAGAATATTTTACACCTTTATGCAGACTGGCTGGGTGTGCTTACCCAGCGGTCCTGTGGTAACAAGTAGTCGTCATACAGTTACAATAAACATTAATATATGCTCCTCCTCCATTTGCACACTTCCTGGTGCATGGAGGGAACATTTCTATAATTAATAACCGGATCTTAATATCCGGACATCATACCGCAATCCCGGTCACCGTGCATCATAACATTTACACATAGTTATTTATATGTCACACAGTGAGTGGGCACACATTGCATCACTATTACATAACAATGGGCCCCAACTCTGTGTATTGATATGATTCCAAGCTTGGCTATCATGACCGAAAAACTATATTTTGACATTTAAATGTTGCCAGGTCGTAAGACTCCAACAACTAACCAATTTTGCTTTGAGAGACCAGGCGGGATGGCCGAAGTTGGTTTTATTTAACGACGGCTCTAGAGCACATTGATTTTAATATCATCGGCTATTGGATGTCAAGCATATGGTCATTCTAAAATATTTCTTTGGAGGAAACCTGCTGCCACCATGTAGGCTACTCTTTCCAATAAGCAGCAAGGGCTATATGCACTTTCCCACAGACAAGAACCACATACCACAGCCTTTGATGAACTAGTTGTGGACCACTGGCTGGAACGGAAAATAGCCCAAACTTCAAATTGGTCCACTGAGCACAGGATCGATCGCTCCGGTTTGTTCAGGTTCTGGATAATGTAATATTTATTTTTCTTGGGGTGGAAGGTAAGGGGTAGTGTTTTTGTTGTTTTGTTTTGATTATTTGATTATGGTTATGGTCACCACTTTAACTATACACTCCTTACATTAATATTTGTCCATTTCACTGCTCATTCCCTTTTCCTAGTTAGTGACGAGCATAAATATACTCCTCCTTTGGTTTGGCTCCGCCAGAAAAGAGGGGAGATCTGGGGGAGGGGTAGGGGAGGAGTGGGGAGGGAGGGGAGGGATCAGTGGAAAAGAAAAATGGCCGGCGGTGGGAAGCTGGTACTGACAATATCCATCTCCACCTCCTAACCTCTGGGTCATTCCCATCCCTGTTCTCATCCCTGTCCTCATCCGGGCTCTCCCTGCTCTGCCGGCGGCGGTGGGGGGGGGGGGCGTGAGATGGAGGGGTGTTACCCCCCTCCCCGACCCCTCAATCCCTTGCTGCACAAAGATGGGCTCTTTCCTTCGTCCCAGCATCCACCTCGCCAGTACCATACCTCTAACCTGTTCACAGCCGGACTGGTGGCAGAATAGGTAAAGGCCCTGTCACACTATGCCGTATTGCGTCAGCGTATGCCGACATACGCTGTCATACGGCGGAATTTTGAACATGCTAAAAAATACGACTTATGCCAAACTTACCCATAACTTATCTCAGCGTACACCAGTGGGCTTTAACGAATACTACTTATGCCAAACGTACCCATAACATACCCATAACTTGTCTCAGTATACACCAGCGTACACCAGCATACACCAGCATACACCAATGTGTTGGCGCAAAGTCAAGTACATCAGCCTATGCTGACACAATATGGCATAATGTGACAGAGCCTTTAAAGTACTGCTGGATTCCCATATGGGAGGTGGTGGGTTCGAAACCACTCCGAGTCAGAACCAAATGACTTAGTAATTTGCTTCTAGCTGGGCGATTGGTGTTGATAGGATACTTCATGGACTAGTTTGCTCGGTATTAGGATATTGTGACTGAGTGGGATATTGGGTCATGATGCTGGGGTTCTGGTTTCTTGGAGCTAACACTAAGTCACCATGAGTGCACACTGTTGTAAGTAGAATGAAATAAAATACCATTCCATGTGTGTGTATCTATGTATGTATGTATGTACGTATGTATGTATATATGTATGTATGTAAGTATGTATGTATGTTTGTATGTATGTATGTATGTATGTATGTATGTATGTATGTATGTATATATGTCACTGCATGGACGAATGGTTTTGCGTCTGTCTGGACATGTTCTTGCCAGTATGAAACCTCTATTTGCTCCCCGAGAGAGTGCCGCTGATAACTTGCAAAAGCCAGCAGCACTTCAACACTTTTGCAGGCAGCTTTCATGAAATGTACAGTGCAGTCAAGTAATGAAAGCAGTCTTTGTCGCATCACGACTGACAGCATGATGATGATGATGATGATGATGATGATGTATGTATGTATGCATGTATTTATGTATGTATGTGTGCATGCATGCCTGTATGCATGCGAATGTCTGAATGAAAGATTCCCTGTGTATGTGTGTATGTACGTGAGTATGTGTGTAAACTTATGTACGTGAGTATGAATGTAGGTATGTATGTATGTATGTATGTATGTATGCATGCATGCATGTATGTATGTATGTATGTATGTATGTATGCATGTATGTTTGTATGTATGTATTATGTATGTATCATAATTCTTGCAGAACCAACACTAAATAGGAGTGTCTCCTTGCAAATAGTCATACATATAATACACATGTATTTACATTACATGGGGAACATAGTTTAATAATATACCTGTCCAGTATATACCTATTTCATATGGCGTCAGCATAGGTAATTAGGTCTGTGTGCGCGCAGCTTGGTGTAGGACAACATACAGTCACACTGCAAACTCAATGGCTGTGAGCAATCTTCATACAGAAAACGTGAAATATCTCTAAAACTGCACAACTTAAAAACAAACCGATTGGCACACAAACAGATCAAATGTTTAACAAACAGATTATATTAAATTTATATGCTTAGTATTCTGTATTTTTATTAATTTAAAAATAAAATTGACGTTTTGCACTGCATGTATTGGCAAACTCAACGGCCATGCACCATCTTCATACAGAAAAAGTTAAATATCTCTAAAACCGAACCACCTAGAAACAAACCGAATGGCATACAAAGAGAACATATTATATTAAATTAATGTCTTTATTGTTCTTTATTTCTATTAGTTTTAATAAAAAATTGACGTTTTGCACTGCGCGCATCGGCAAACCCAATGGCTTTGTGCCTTTGTTCTGCAGCCAATGTGCGCACACATACACAATATTTATCAACATTGAAAGGGGTCTATACACATTTCCTGCAGAATATACACAGTGAGCAGCTACCCATGACATTAATTCTTGTCACTGCCCTCTGAGGAAAGGATAGTGGACACTTGTTCATAGAACATGCTGCTGCTCAAAACATTAGTTCTTCCCACTGATGTCAGAGGGCGGGTTGGCGGTGGAAACCATCGTTTGAGTCTGGGCGAACCAGCTCCAACGCATTGGTGAGGGTCACATTAATTGTCTTATAAATGTGGGGGTGTTGTGTGTATATATATATGTGTGTGTGTGCGTGCGTGCGTGCGCGTGCGTGCGTGCGTGTGGAGGATGGTTTTTGTGTGTTTTTGTTTGTTGTAGTTTATGGGCGTGTCTAACCTGTTTTATATTAGTATGACCCTGCCGATATAGATATTGTGATTGATTGTTCACACCATGGTGAGGTCATTATTCACATGCTGAACACTATGGATTTATGGTTGTTATTTTGTTGGTGTGTCAGGATATTTTATTAACTGTGTTTCCATGTCGACATAGAGTAGGCCACAGTGCCCGGCGAAGCATTTAGACACGAGAGGGTTGTGTACATGGAGATGATGCGATTACTCCCGCAGACTGCTTGCTATAGGCTCGGCCTTGACCCCTGATATCCTTTCCTCTAAGTAAGATGGACCTCATGGTGATGTCTGAAATGTAGGCCACGGCCCAGGCCCATAGAACGTACATTCCCAGAGGTTGTGCATGACGTTACCTTTTTTTTTTTTTTTTGGTACATTAGTTGTTTTAAGCAGGGGAAATTTCAGTCGCAGGCGATTGGTCTTCCTCATTCCACTGCTCCTTGCCCTATCCTAATAATGCCGAGCGCCTGGCTAGGAAGCGACAAGTATCAATTTTTAAGTCATTGGTTTGACTCTACCAGGATTTGAACCCATGACCCCACGATCTACCACATGGGAGACGGACGCTCTAACTCACCACCTTGGCCATCCCGTCTGGTTCTCATCTCTTCTCTTCTTTTCATCATTTCTTCTTCTCGTTTGTTCTTGCCTCATTTACCTCTATGCATAAGATCTCCGTTGCCGATATGGACACCATTTTTCACTCACTCACTCACTCACTCACTCACTCACTCACTCACTCACTCACTCACTCACTCACTCACATCATCTATCCTTGATGCTCTTTCTCGTTCCCTGCCCATTCCTATAATCTCTCGTTCCCCATCCTTCCTTTCCTCTACTCTGCTCTCCTCCGCTCCCCTCCCCTCTCCTCCCCTCCCCTCTCCTCTCCTCTCCTCCCCTCCCCTCCCCTCCCTCCCCTCCCCTGCTCTCCTCTCCCCATCCCTCCCCTCTCATTCTCATTCTCCCCCTCTTCTCCTCTCCTCCTCTCCTCCCCTCTCCTCCCCTCCCCCTCCTCCGCTCTCCTCCCCTCCCCCTCCCCCTCCCCTCTCCTCCCCCCTCCCCTCCCACCGCCTGCCCTGCCCTGCCCTGGCCCTGCCTCTCCCCCGCCCTCCCCTCCCCGGCCCCTCCTCCCCCTCCCTATCCACTCTCCTCTCAATAAGCATCCGGAGACCTCCCCCTTTTACCGACTCTGAAATCGCGCGCTTAGTGCTGTTCATTGCCACAATAAAAGTAAGACTATTCCTGTGTTTTGCTGTTTTCTCTTCCCAACGGTGATTCCTCAGGAACACGGTCCATAGAGCAGCTCATTGAGCACCTCATGAGCAGGTTGCGTCTTCGCACCATCGTCATGCTGCCACGTACTGGGCGCCGTGGCCGAATCGGTAGAGCGCGGGTCTCGCGTGCGGGAGATCGGGACTTATAAATGACAATGACTTATAAAATTGGTACTTGTCACTTCCTAGCCTGGTGCCCGACATTAATAGGATAGGACAAGGACTGGTTAGCCCCAAAGTCAGGATAATATGACTGAGTGGGATATTGGGTCATGGTGCCGATGTCCTGATTTCCCAGTGGGGCAGTACTATAAAGTCACCATGAGTGCACAATGTCTCAAGTCGGTACCTATCGTGGTATCACCTTAGATGTTGCCAGGACATCAAACTCCAACAACCAACCAACTACTGCCACATGGACTATCTGGAGGAGATGGTGCAGTGACCGTTGCTAAGGGATGTAGCGTCCAGGCACCCTTCCGGCTGTACTGCTGGAGAGACTAGGCCGCTTGCTGGCGCTTCTGCTGATCATCTAATGTCATTAGGGGGTCGGTGGTCTGATGTGAATAAAAAAGAAAAACCACTCAGTCCGCCATGGTGTCTTGAAAGAATTCACTGGTAGCGGTTTGTTCTGTGCAGTACACAAAGCTGTGGTTACTAAAAGTTGGAAGACATAATTTGTGGTGATTATGTTTGTGCGTTGAGATGCATTAAAGTTGCATAGTCCGATGGTTTTGAGTTTCAGAAATTTTCTAAGATAAATACGTTAGGTTGATCGTTATAATGTACCTTACTTTAGCTTGAAGTAACTTTTATTTTAGGTGGCTAACATTTTAGATATTTGAAGTGCAACCATGCAAAATTAATTTTGGCAACCTTACCAAAACTCTGACGCCATAGCATTCTGCAGTAACATGATGTATTCAATTACCTCACTATTCCCTTCTGTGTGGCGACAAATGCTTAATAAGTGCATCAGTATCTAAGCTAGATATGTAGAATCAAATTTAGATCATTGTTTTGGTTTTGAAAAGTTGATTTTTTCATCGGACTATGCAGCTTTAAGTGGCAGCAAGGAAGTCTCCATTTCTGAAAGCAGCTCACGCCTTAAAAGTGTGAGGCGTCAGTGTTGGGAAGGAGCAGAGCTCAGAGACCAACATGGGCGGTTAAAAAGAGTGGGCGCATTGTCCATTCGATGCAGGGATGAAACTTGAAAGATTTATATGTTTTTGCAAATTTCCACGATTTTTTATATTCAAAGATTAACTTCACAAAATGCCAATATATATGATAGCAATTAGTTAGTTTGAATGCCATTCTTGTGCTCTTAGATTTTGATAGAACATAAAACCCAAACAAGAAAGAGGTTATAATGCCGTCACAATAAGGATAGTTGAAACCTGACTTCCAGCATTTGTCTACAATTCGCTGACAGGGCTAATCTTATAGGGGAATGTAAATTAGTCGTTGGTTCTACTGGAACCTGCTAGGTGGTGCCCGGGTTCCATCCTGATTTCCGCTTTTTGTTTGCTGCCATGGCTTGGTTCTGCCTGATCCTGCTAGCTAACGCCGATATCTCAGTCTAATTTTCGCCGGAGACCACTTTTATCCCTGTTGAATAGACGAGACACCGTTTCGATTTAGGCATTGGCAGCAAAGCAAATGCCTACAGCCATTGAGTTAACCGATACGCATAGGGAAAAACTTCGATTTTATTCTAAATTAATATAGAAATACATAACCATTTGTCATAAACATGTATGCACACATGCAATATAATGATCTGATGAATATATCTAAGACGAAACTAGCCTTAGTTAAAAACTTTGAGCTAAAAAACATACATCATCATCATCATGCTGTCAGTCGCGATGCGACAAAGTCTGCTTTCATTACTTGACTGCCGCTCTCCATTTAGCTCTCTGCTGTGAGAGTGATGTCCATTAGTCGGTCTTAATGTCTCTCAGCTTCAGGTTTCTCTTGATGGTATCCTTGAACCGGAGACGAGGGCGCCCTCTCTTTCTGTAACCAGAAGACAGTTGAGAATAGAGGATCTGCTTTGGTAGCCTGTCTGATGACATCCTCATGAGGTGTCCAGTCCACCGGAGATTCTTTTTGATCAGAAGATCTTCCATAGAGGGCAGCCCCATCCGTTCGAGTATTTCCTTATTTGTCACTTTGTCATTCCAGGTTAGCCTCATGATTGAACGCAGATGTCGCATCATGAAGGCATGCAGCTTTTTCACCTGTCGTCTGTACACTGTCCATACCTCGGCTCCGTATAGTAGGGTGGATAGCACGATTGCACGGTAGATCTTGCCTTTGACCCACATGGACACATGGTGGTTGTTCCAGAGTCTCTGGCGTAGTCGGCCGAAAGATGCGCTAGCCTTGGACATCCTCCTCTGTATTTCAGCATCAATGTGTCCATCACTTGATATAGTGCTTCCGAGGTAGGTGAATTCCGGAACAGAGTTCAGCTTGTTTCCGTCAACCATGATATCCTCCTCTCGGGTTCTTGTAGAGTTGGGTTGGTACAGCACCTCCGTCTTCTTGATGTTAATCTTCAGGCCAAACTTCTTTGATGCATCAGAGAAAGCGTCCACTATTTTCTGGATCTCTTCAGCAGAGTGGGCAACCAGTGCACTGTCATCTGCGAATAGCAGCTCTCTCACCAGTATCTGAGTAGTCTTGGTCTTCACTCTGAAGTGTGCGACATTGAATAGGTCATCGCTCTGTCTGGACTGTATAGAGATGCCATCCGCCATGTCTTGGAAAATTGTGCCTGTCTGGACATGTTCTTGCCGGTGTGAAACCTCTATTTGCTCCCTGAGAGAGTGCTGCTGGTAACTTGCAAAACCCAGCAGCACTTCAACACTTTTGCAGGCAGCTTTCATGAAATAAGAAACATACAATTCCACACAAAACAATCAGTCACTTTAAGGCTGCTATCCACATCACCATTATTAATTCTTGTTCTAAATATTAACATGCCAAATGTGTCAACAGACACTTCTTTCAGAGAAATATATAACCAATATCTGATTAACCCTACTATTTTCTAGTTCTACACATGTCATTAACCATAGGATATAAATAAAAACATGAATAAAATAAGTAAAACTGACTCTGACTATGGCTCTAGCACTAGTCTGAGTGCCCAGATTTGTCTAAATCTAAATGCACATGGCATAAGATGCGCTGATTATATTGATGTAAATGCAATGCTGGATAAACGATTAATATCTGAATTTATTATATATATTTTTTCAGTTGGTATTCTATGTTTCAAAGAAGAGCTGAACTGAAACTAGCACATTTCATAGCTGCACCCATTGTCTTAGCATTAGCCATGTGCTTCGCGAGGGTTTGTTTTTCTTCCATGCATCCCACAATGCACCGCGCAGCTGGAATGGCGATGTAGTCTATTAAAAGGGGTTCCTGTCTGGGACTACTCTAGTCTCTGTTTTAGTGTTTAATAGTGCTTGGTTATAGAACCAGGTTAAATATCAGAAAGGCAAGTCATCCCACAACCCTTCCTCGCGACAAACCTGGCTTACTTGTAATGTGTATGTGGGTGTAGGTGAGGGTGTATGCGAGGGTGTGTGGTAGGGTGTTTTTAAGGGTGTTTTTAAGGGTATGGGTGATGATATGTATGAGGGTGTGAGTGTGAGGGTGCGTGTGTGTGGGTGGGTGTGTGTGTTCTGCAATAAAGACTTTCTTTTAGGGAGGATGGGAAGTGGTGTGGCATTTCCCCCTAAGGGACCGTCTATAAATGTCAATGGTTTTCACAATCCTAACATTGTTAGGATTAGGTTCCCACCTCCCCACCCCTACCCCCTCCCACTCCCCGCTTCCCACTCCCACTCTCCCCTCCCACTCCCACTCCCACTCCCCCTCTGGTCCCGCCCCTCCGCCCCCTCCCTATCGCTCTCCTCCGCTCCGCTCCCCCCTTCCCCCCTCCCCTCCCTTCCCCCCAGCTCCCCACTCCCCTCAGCGCCCTCCTTTTTGCATCGCTCACCTACACCCTCCCATCCCACTCCCCCTCCCACTCTCCCTCCCCGTCCCCTCCCCCTCTCTTCCCTCCCGGTCCCCCTTTCCTCCCTGGCCTCCCCTCCACTCCACTCCCCTCCACTCCACTCCACTCCACTCCACTCCCCTCTCCTTGTCTCCTTATTGATCAAATGTGACCCATGTTATAGTCTGAACAGCAATCCAAGCTGTCTTTTACCCCCTTCCCCACTGCGAACATTGTTCGGCTTGTGAAGAAGTTCCATATTTATGGACCATCTTGTAGAAAATATATCCGCCCCGTCACTGCTTCACTGCTAGTGTCTCCGGGTGTAAGTCTGCTAGGTTCATGACATTCGTTTTAAAGGTGCATAGTCTGATGAAGCATCAAATTTTCTAAACCAAAAGAATTATCTGGAATTGGTTCTACATATCTAACTTACTGCAGAAGCTTAGGGTTAGGGTGTCAGAGTTTTTGCGTGCTTGCCAAAACTAATTTGACATGTTTACGCTTCAAATATCTAAAAACTTAGCCATTTAAAATCAAATTTACTTCAGACTAAAGTAGGGTAGATTATTACAATCAATTTAATATATTTATCTCAGAAAAATGACAGAAACTCAAAACCATTGGATTATGTATCTTTAATGCTATGGGAATAAAGTTATGGTGTCACGATATATTCTTAGTCCAAATCGATAGAGCGCGGAAGGTCGGGAGTTCCAATCCCCGCCAAGTCAATCCAACGACTTAGAAAATTGATACTGGCACTCGGCGTTAATAGGATATCACAAGGACTGGTTAGCACAGTATCATAATAATATGACTCTGTGAGATATCAGGTCATGGTGCCGGCGGCTTGGTCAATGCCACCCAATGCATGCCAGGTCGTAGCTTCAGCCGTTCCTGAGGGACCAGCGGAAGTGGGAAAATACCTATTGGCTCAGCCAATGCCTGCCAGACTTGGTTGGGCAAACTGAGTCGGGTCATGTCGGGTTCAGTTGGGTCAAGTTAGGTTCAGGTGCATTGTGGGATGCGTGGAAGAAAAACAAACCCCCGCGAAGCATCTTATACCATCTGCATTTAGATTTAGACAAATCTGGGCACTCAGACTAGTGTTAGAGCCATAGCCAGAGTCAGTTTTACTTATTTTATTCATGTATTCATTTATATCATATGGTTAATAACATTTGTTGGGCTAGGCAATGGGTAGTGTTAATCAGACATTGCTTATATATTTCTTTGAAACTATTTGTTGTTGACATATTTGACATTTTAATACAAGAATTAGTTATGTCTAATCAATGGTGATGTGAACATCAGCCTGTAAAGTGACTGAAATTGTATTATCCTAGCTCAAAATGCTGAATTATGGAGAATTGTGTTTTAAACATATTCATTATATTATTATATTGCATGCATCCATCCATGTTTGTGCCAAATTGTTATGTATTTTGATTAATTTTGAATAAGATTGAAGTTTTGCCCTATGCGTATCGGAAAACTCAATGGCCGAGCGC
Organism: Branchipolynoe longqiensis; assembly: GCA_030323885.1. Taxonomy (NCBI): domain Eukaryota; kingdom Metazoa; phylum Annelida; class Polychaeta; order Phyllodocida; family Polynoidae; genus Branchipolynoe; species Branchipolynoe longqiensis. Next base: position 87,666,946 of record CM059186.1, on the reverse strand, counting down.
CTTTGTTTTTCTCTAGACGCCGTTGCAGCGCATGCGCAGTCGGAATGGCGACCTAGTATATTGGGATAGATTAATGCTGTTATGGGGTAGTAGAGAAGAGGCTATCTCAAAGTAACCTGATGACGACGAGGTGAGAAGGGGCCCCTTTAAGGAGTGTTTATCGCGTTGTCTGTGAGCGATAAATGGTTGAATGGGAATGCGCATAAAACGGGGTACTGGAAGCATAAAAGGAAGGATAATGTTAGGAAAGGAGGTCATATAACCGCCAGGAGGTTAATCAGGTCATTAAATCAGGCTGAGACATGCATGGACAAACCCAAAGACATGGTTTAGTGTTTAGGAATCAACTCACAGCACTGTGCTTACTCTCTGTTGGGGTACACGTTGAAGACTAGGCTTTGTAGTTGTTTCAATCAGTTTTTCTTCTTTTCTTTAAAAAGAAAAGAAGAAAAGTAAAGTAAGCATTCTTAACAGGATGTCTGAGTGGTTAGGGCGCTGGCTTCCCATGTGGAAGGTCGGATGTTCGAATCCCGGCCAAGTCAAAACAATGACTTGTAAAATTGATACTTGTCGCTATCTAGCCTGGTGTTTGGCATTAATAGGATATGGTCAGGACTGGTTTGCTGAGTATCAGGATAATGTGACTTAGTGGGACACCAAGTCAAGGTGTTTGCAGCCTAATATCCCAGTGGGACAGCACTATAAAGTCACCATGAGTCTGAACTGTCACAAGTTGGTATTCATTCTGATATGACCTTAGATGTTGCCATGACGTAAAACCCCCAAATAAAAAAAAGCAAATATTATACATTGAGCATGTTTAAAGGAGAATAATCAAATGAGTTTTAGTTTCGGCCATGTATTTTAGAAGTATATTAGGTGGATTATTTGACACTCCGTGATACATAACACAGACACAATTATTTGGTTGAGAATGTTAACTCTGGCTGGCCAACATTTCTAGCCTACCAACACAAACCATAATATAATGTATTTATATTTCACGTAATTGTAATCTACTTCAGTTTGAAGTCACTTTTATTTCAAAGGGTTAACTATGGATATATTTGAAGTGAAAACATGCCAAATTAATGTTGACAAAAATACTAGACACCTTGAGATTCAGTCCTACAGAATAAATAGGTTGTTTCACGCTAAACAAATTATAACTAGGCATAGTTGATCATAATAATTGTGAATAAGTTACGTTGTTTTGGTCGGTCATGTTACATCCCCTTTAAAAGTTTAATCAAAGAATAGAAACTAACCTTCAGTGTGTATGTGCTGGGTTTTTTTTTGGAGGGTTTTTTTGTGGGGGGGGGGTGGATGCTGTTCTCAAACACCGCGCAAAGAATTATGGGATCGGTCGAATGACCTTGCCACCAACAAGGGCGCGTTTGTGTGTTGAATGAACTGGTGCTGAACGAAGCTGTACCGTGGTTTTTAACGATTGACACGGTAATCAATACACTAATCAATACAACACTTCCGATTACCCCAAGAGCGGTGTGAGTTACTGCCGTCCCGCTCCCCTGAGCATTGTGTAGCAGTGATAGAAATAAGAAAAAAATATTCGCTTGTCCACGGGACAAGTCTGGTGTGATTTTCCATTTTCCGTCTAAATTTTCACTTGTCCACAGTACTTACCTTTATTATCTCAGTTAACCTCCATGATTATGGGGATACAACTACACAAATAAATTAAATAATGTAAATTTTAACTTGTCCAATGGAAAAGCTCAATACATATTCTGCTTGTCCTTGCCTACTCTCACTTGGCTCAGACAAGAGGACAAGCTCTTATTTCGAACGCTGTGTAGTTTTCACTCCGCCCACCAGGTGGCGACGTTCCCCTTAGCATCCCGAGCCTCCCATCATGCCTCTCGCGGGACATGCGCAGAAACGTGAGCTGCGCACTCTCCACGCCGAGCTCTCATCCCGTGGCATTCTCCCAGTTCTCTGGGAATGTGCTGGGAGAATGCCACAGTAAATATTACAGTAACCAACACCCCGGCCGTGTTTTCACGGATCCGATTGACACAGGTCACGTTGCGGTAGTTCAATGTCACCGTGGGGTCACTCTGAGGTCACCGACAGGGTCCTGGATAAATTGAGATATTGTTGTTGGGCGGGCTTTGCAGTTGCTACAATGTCGTAGCGTATTGCCACAACTCCCGGAATTGATCACTGGTTGGTTGTTGGAGTTTTCCGTCCTGGCAACATCTACGATCATATCAGGATGGGTACCGACTTGTGACAGTCTGCACTCATGGCGACTTTCATAGTGCTGCCCTACTGGGAGACCAGACCGCAAGCGCCGTGACATGATATCCCACTCCGTCATATTATCCTGACACCGAGCCAACCAGTCCTTGCCCTATCCTAATAATGGCGAATGCCTGACTAGGAACCGACAAGTGCCAATTTTGTAAGTCATTGGTTTGACTCGACTGGGAATTGAACTCTCGACCTTCCGCACGGGAGACCTGCGCTCTACCGATTCGGTCACCGCGTCATGTAGGAACCTTTCGCAAATAGCGAGGTGTTGTACAAAGGAATAGAGTTTATCCACTGTCGGGCTTTGTTTTCGTATGCATTATGATTCTTAATGTTACATAGTCCGATAAAACATCAAATTTTTCGAAAGCAAAACGCTTATCTAGATTTGTACCTAGATATCCATCTCAGATAATGGTTCACTCATTAAGTATGTATTGCTACATAGAAGGGCATACTGTGTCATTTTAATAGACTATGTTACTGTTGAATCCAATGAGGTCAGATTTTTGACAAACACGCCAACATTAATTTAGCATGTGTACACTTCAAATATACCAGAAGTTAGTGATTTTAAATCAAGGGTGGTTGGTTGGTTGGTTGTTGGAGTTTTACGTCTAGGCAATATCTAAGGTGATATCAGGACGGGTACCTGACGCTATAGTGTAAATGGACAGATAAAACACACGCTAAAGTCGCACTCATACTTGTATGGTATTGTTTTTCGTTGGCACATATATATGTTATATACTGCATTATATGAATATAAACACACATTGACAACTCGATATACATTATACCTTTCAGTGTCTAGCATGTACACTGCACACATTTTCTGAGTTGATGCAGTGTCATACACCTCCACCCGAGCCTGGCCAGTATCTTCATTATTGGCCTGCCGGTCGCAATGTTGGTATCTCAGTATGCTCGCATTGAGCATGTGTGTCTGCGTGTGTGGTGTGTGTGCATGTGGTTGGTTGGTCTTTGGAATTTTACGTCCTGGCCACATCTAAGAACATATCAGGATGGGTACCAACTTGTGACAGTTCACACTCATGGTGACTTTATACTGCTGCCCCACTGCAAAATCAAGCCACCAGCACCATGACCCGATATCCCACTCAATCACATTATCCTGACACCGAGCTAACCAATGCTAGCCCTATCTTATTAATGCCGAGTGCCAAGCTAGGAAACAACAAGTATCAATTTGATAAGTCATTGGTTTGACTCGACTACTGGCCCTATCCTATTAATGCCGAGCACCGAGCACCAAACGACAAAGCGACAAGTATTAATTTTGTAAGTCATTGGTTTGACTCGACCCGGAATCGAACTTCCGATCTCCCGCAGGGGAGGCCTGCGCTCTACCGATTCGCCCACCGCGTCCGGCCGTGTGCATGTGTGGGGCGCGTGGGGGGGGGGGGGGGGGGGAAGGCTGTCGTTAATTAAAACAGCATTAAGGACAGACCCAGCCGAGCAGCAATCACCATTCTGTCCTGATAAGGAGTGTCGAACCAATCCGCAGTCAAATAGAGTGATTTCAGGATTTAAACAAAAAAAAAACTGAAAACATTAAATTACCATATACTCACTCAACAACCTCATCTTAATGGCCTTTTCTTAATTTCGAGATCAAGGGCAAGTCGTTTCTGATTGAGTTATAACGACGCGGGAAATTTCAGACGCGCAACAGTGGAAATAGCTGCCCTTTCTTAGGCTTGCACTCTCCAGTAATCTCATCGCTTCCTTCCGTGCTCACATCTGAGACATGCGCGCAGTGGTTTGGATGGGTGATCTTTGACCCCCCCCCCCCCCCCCCCCAAACCCCCAAACCCCCAAACCTCCTTTTCCTTTTTGCCCTTTCGATCGGATCCTTTTAGAAGAATTGGTTAGAACGATGATGGGTGGTGGCTGATGGGTCTGGCACCAGGCGTGGTGGCCGAATCGGTAGAACGCATTCCTCTCGTGCGGGAGATCGGGAGTTAAATCCCCCATCGAGTTAAATCAATGATTTACTAAATTGATACTTGTCACTTCCTAGCTTGGCACTCAGCATTAATAGGATAAGGCAAGGACTGGTTGGCTCAGTGTCAGGATAATGTGACTGAGTGGGATATCGGGTCATTGTGCTGGTGGCCTGGTATCCCAGTGGGGCAGCACTATAAAGTCGCCATGAGTGTGTGCACTGTCACAAGTCGGTACCCATCCTGATGGGCAACTTAGATGTTGCCAGGACGTTAAACTCTGACAACCAACCAACCTGATGAGCCTGGGCAGGCCATGGGGAGCTGTCAGCCAACAACTGCTATCAACATAAGAACACTCCTGATATGACCTTAGATGTTGCACGGACGTAAATCTAAAAAAAAACATACATAAGAACACATTGTGGGACTCAGGGACGGGCCACCCCAACTGCACACATGCAGTGGCCTCCCTTACTTCTGAGACGGGTATAGCATTGGACAACCGGATATATAAGTATTCTGGGACGGGTATAGCATTGCACAACCGGATATATAAGTATTCTGGGACGGGTATACCATTGCACAACCGGATATATAAGTATTTTGGGACGGGTATAGCATTGCACAACCAGATATATAAGTATTCTGGGACGGGTATAGCATTGCACAACCGGATATATAAGTAGTCTGGTAGGGGGGCTCGCTGCGCAGGAATTACGTAATCGGACTCTCTAAGGGTGTGTGTGAGAGTCCAGTGTCCTTAGATGATCACTCTCAGAGAGCCCATTGACCTTGGTGGTTGATGGTGATGGTGGTGGTGGTGGTGGTGGTGCTGGTGGTCGTGTTGATGATGGTGGTCGTGGTGATGGTGGTCGTGGTGATGGATGATGATGGTCCTGGTGATGATGATTGTCGTGGTTATGGTGCTGGTGGTGATGGTGGTACTGGTGGTGATTGTCACTATCATCATTATTGTTGATTTATTCCCTTGCTGCTTATCGGAAAGAGTAGCCTATGTGGCAGCAGCGGGTTTCCTCCTAAGAAATAGGTCAGAATGACCATATGTTTGATTGACATCCAATAGTCGATGATACAACAATCAATGTGCTCTAGAGGCATCGTTAAATAAAACAAGCTTTACATTATTGTTTATTATTATTAATATTATTATCATCATCATCATCATCATCACCACCATCATCATTATTATTATTATTATTATTATTATACAATGATAGCCAGATACAAGCTTTCAGTATAAACTCCTGACTGAGTAAAGGCTAACCTCACCATATATGGCTTGAGTGTGATTGAAGAAAAAACTGACCTGTGGACACTCAGGAGGAGGAGGAAAGTTAACAGGTCTGACAGCCTTGCCTCTGTGGACATATACATTAAAACTATTCCTGTAAGTTGTAAGGCTGCTATTTATTACTGGTGGTCTCGAATGTTAATGACTAATTACAACAATGTAACTGTTTAACTCACAACTCATCTACAACTCTCCCCAATTAGACCCATGAACATGTCCTTGATATTATTTCTTTGTCTTTGGTGTTATTTCTTCACCTGGCGAGGCCCCATCGGTTCCCGGTCGAGTCAAACCAATGACTTATAACATTGATACTTGTCGCTTCCTAGCCTGGTGCTTGGCATTAATAGGATAGGGCAAGGACTGGTTAGCTTAGTATCAGGATAATGTGACAGTGGGATATCAGGTCATGGTGCTGGTGGCCTGATTACCCATTGGGGAAGCACTATTAAGTCGATATGAGTGGGCACTGTCACAAGTCAGTACCTGTCCTGATCTTGTCAGGACGTAAAACTCCAACAACCAACCAATATTTCTTTGCTCTTGGTGTTATTTCTTTGTACTCAATATTACTTCTTCTCCAACCCTATTTCTTTTTTAATTCACCACTAATTATGCGTTCAAACGATGAGTCTGTTTCAGTAAGAATTGATCGAAATCCTGGCAGGAAAATATTTAGTGTTCAGTTAGTAAAATGGTTGTCCCTTCAGGCGATAAGTCCATCTGGTGAGGCCTTAAATTAAGTCAATTACAATGTTTGTGGCTAGTGGCAACATTTCCTAGTTATTAATTTCCATTTCCGCCAAAATATAATATTACCACATACCAAGTCCCAAATACGCAGATTATTCTTGTCTATTTAACTTGAAATCTTTGTCTTTTCTTTTTCTTTGAGAACTACCTAATTTCTCTCTTTGAACAACCTAAACGAAATTTTCGGCAATGTTCACCTAAAATTCGCAAGTTGTTAAAATTAGTTTTTGTTGTGAACTGTGGGTAGGTGCATTACCCCCAGTCAAGGAGTCGGGTTATCAGCTATCGATGTGGCTGGGTTTGTATGGTTGGTGTGTCGGGGTGGGGGTGGGGGGTGGAGTTTCTATTGCAGGTGTTCACACTAGACACCATTTAAATTTGTAATTCCCGTCCTGATATGACCTTAGGTATTGCCAAGACGTAAAACTCCAACAACAAACCAAATTTGTAATTTAATTAATTAATGAGCTTTATTAGCATAATATAGTGGATTATGATAGATGAATAGATGCAGTTGGTGTAGCTACCACTGGTAGCGAAATGCACCGGATTGGTAGAGTGTAAGCTTCCCATGTGGAAAGTCGGGAGTTTGAATCCCAGCCGAGTCAAACCAATGACACTGAAAATTGATACTTGGTCACTTCCTAGCTTGGCACTGGGCATTAATAAGATAGTGCAATGACTTGTTAGCTCAAGTGTCAGGATAATGTGACTGTGTGGGATATTGGGTCATGGTGCTGGCAGGCAGCCTGATTTCCCTGTGGGGCCGTACTATAAAGTAACCATAAGGTCACACTGTCACAAGTCGGTACCCGTCCTGATATGACCTTAGATGTTGCTAGGCCGTAAAACTCCAACAACCAAACCAAACCACTAACACAGTATGAATAGATACGGTTGGTGTAGAACTAGAACTACTAATAAAATGAACCCGCACCACACACACACACACACACACACACACACACACACACACACACACTCTCAACAGGGTTCTCCTTGTGGATGGACTGGAAGCAACCACAAAGCTAAGTGCAGATTGTGGCTCACAACATAGAAAGGCAAGCCGTGTCTATACTTATTGGTCCGTCTTCACATTAGACCTTTTCCTCGGAGCATGCGCTGTGAGGTGCTACCCAAAACATTACTCACCAGGGGGCAGGTTAGTAGTTGTTATCCTCTATCTATAAGGCCTTTTCTGCTGAGCGAGCTGCTATCCACATCAGTTCTCGCCACTGCCGCCAGATTTCAGGTTGGTGGTGGAGATCCTCTATAAGTATAAAGCCTTTTACACTGGGGTTGTTGCAGCGTGAGTTGGTAATCACATCATTAGTTATTGCCACTGCCACCAAATGGAAGGTTGGTGGTGGAGATCCTCTATAAGTATAAAGCCTTTTCCACAGGGGTTGTTGCAGAGTGAGTTGGTAATCACATCATTAGTTATTGCCACTGCCACCAAATGGAAGGTTGGTGGTGGAGATTATCTATAAGTATAAAGCCTTTTCCACAGGGGTTGTTGCAGACTGAGTTGGTAATCACATCATTAGTTATTGCCACTGCCGTCAGAGGGTGTGTTGGAGTGGATCAAATTATTTTCGTGGAAAGATCCATTACCTTATTTCCTCGAATAGCAACCTCCACCCCTCTTTCAAATAAGCGCCTCCATTGAATAGCAACTACCACCTTAATACTTTTCTCTTTTTAAAGTAGTTAAATTGGTCAGTGTTTATTTAGGAAGCAATTTATTTTGTCAATCAATGCCAAGGCACTGGTCTCCTAGGCATACATTACTGTTTTTACATAATTGAGTTTGCAGTTTGAAATAGCAAGTTGGTTGGTTGGTTGTTGGGGTTTTACTTCCTATCAACATCTAAGGTCATATCAGAACAAATAGCAAGTAGTTATATGCATTAATAATGATATAAGATTAAGCGATGATTATACATATTCACTGAATGGCGTTAACACAGGTAGACATACACACCTACCACAAGAGCAGTGCACCTGGGATAGTATCAGATAGGTGCATTAAATAATACTCAACTGTTTCATCAGTTCCGGCAAACATTAACTTAAAGGTGCATTGTCCGATGGTTTTGATTTTCTGTAGTGTCCTAAGATAAATATTTTAGGTTGATTGTTATAATCTACCCTTTTAAATGGTTAATTTTTTAGATATTTGAAGTGCAACCATACAAAATTAATGTTGGCAAGCATACCAAAACTCTTACTCCATAGGCTTGCACAGTAACATATTCTATTAAATTGACTCAGTGTTCCCTTCTATGTGGTGACAAATGTTTAATATGTGCACTAGTATCCAAGTTAGATATGTAGAATAACATCTAGATAAGTGTTTTGGTTTTGAAAATTTGATGTTTTCATCGGACTGTGCAACTTTAAAGGTCACAAATACATATTTGTAAAATTGTGTTATGTAATATACAAACTAAGTAAACGAATAAATTTAGATGATAATTCACATCAACGAGAGGGAAAAAGCTAAGAACGTCTACCCTCCGAATTTAAGCTTCCAAAAATAGAGCTAATTAATTAATAAGCATGCCAGTGGCTAATCAAAGACGTGTGCTATAGCATATGTTAATTGGGATAATTAGTTGACAAGAATAGTACCTTGTTACTAAGACTAAGAGCTGCAGCCACTTTAGCAGGGGCTGTGGTATGGTCTCAGTATTTCATCTTCGTAATTAGATTTCTCGTTTGGGTAGAAGCAAGATTGGACCTATCTATTGCAAGATTGGACCTATCTATTGCAAGAATGGACCTATCTATTGCGAGATTGGACCTATCTATTGCAAGATTGGACCTATCTATTGCAAGATTGGACCTATCTATTGCAAGATTGGACCTATCTATTGCAAGATTGGACCTATCTATTGCAATATTGGACCTATCTATTGCAAGATTGGACCTACCTATTGCAAGATTGGACCTATATATTGCAAGATTCAACCTATCTATTGCATGATTCGACCTATCTATTGCAAGATTGTACCTATCTATTGCAATATTGGACCTATCTATTGCAAGATTGGACCTATCTATTGCAAGATTGGACCTATCTATGGCTATGCTTAGCCAAAACTGTATTGCAAGGCACAGTGAAAGAGGGAAGAAGGCAATGCGAACAAAATAAGAGGTGAGAACACAACATCAGCTAATCGACAGGCCTGAAGCTTGGCAACTCCCCGAGGGAAGTGGATAACAGGGCAAACTGGAAAAATCTGGTTGCAAGGTCATCTGTGGTATCCCAATGACCCACATAGTTAATGGATTGATGATGATGATGATGATGACCTATCTATTGGACTGTTGGATATATATCTATTGGTGTGTTGGACCTATCTATTAGAGTATTAAATTTATCTATTGGAGATTTAGATATATATATATTAGAGTGCAGGATCTATATATTAGAGTGCTGGATCTATCTATTGGAGTGTTGGATATGGCTCTTGGAGTGCTTGATGTAGCTATTTAAGTGTTGGATCTGGCTATCAGAGTAGTGAATCCATTCAGTGTGTCGGTTCTATCTTTTGAATTTTTGGGTCTGGAATCTTGGAGTGCTGGATCTAGCTATTTGAGTGTTGGGTCAGGCTATTGGAGTATTGAGTCTATTTAGTGTGTAAGATGTATCTATTGAAGTATTGGGTCTATCTGTTGGAGTGTTGGATCTCTGTATTAAGGATGTAATCAGGGTGGGGGGTGGGGGGGGGGAGGGACGGGTCAAGTCGAAGATGAGTGGAACTTGTAAGATTACTGACAGTGACAATGAAAACCCTCACCCCCCTCAATGACAACCCTCACCTCTCATCCTTACACTCACCCCCATAGCCACACCCTCACCCCATACCCTATACTCCACACCACACACCCCGCCTCAAGCCTTCCTTATGTGGGTGCCAATATTAATAATGGCAGATATATTGTAGTGCCGGGTGTTCAATGATTTCCCAAGTGTCCTTATTCAGACCCGGAACATGTGCCAGCTGACCCTCCTTGACACTGAGTGTTCATGTCCAGTCATTGCACGCCGCCAATGTCCCAGCTTCTGTATCGTCCATCTTAGATTGCACACCTCGAAATGCTCTGCTGGCTTATTGTCACACACAGCTAGGTCAGGGTTTGACTTGAAAAGGTCTTGAATTTTAAGGTATCTCTTGAAAAGAGCTTTGAATTATTTGTTTCACTCAAAAAGTTGCATAGTCCGATGGTTTTGAGTTTGTCATTTTTGTAAAGATAAATATACTAATTTGATTGTTATTTAACTTATTATCTACCGTACTTTAGTCTGAAGTAACCTTTATTTTTAAATGGCTAAGTTTTGAGATATTTGAAGTGCAAACATGTAATGTAAAAGCACGCCAAAACTCTAACACCATAGGCTTCAGCAGTAAGAGGTTCTAGTAAATTGCCTCAGTATTCCCTTCTATTTGGCAGCAGATGCTTAATACATACATCAGTACCTAAGTTAGATAGGTAGAATCAATTCCAGATGAACATTTTGGTGTTGAAAATTTGATGCTTCATTGGACTATGCAACTTTAAATGCCCTGAAAAAACATTGAATCCTGCAGAAGCTGCTTAAGTAAATTTGGTCAAAACGGGAATCGAAATTACAGCAATGTTCATTTTTTTAATATTCTATGAAATTTAAAATGCAAGACGTGATTATTTTGTTGGTTTGGTTTGTCGTGGTTTTACATCCTAGCAACATCTAAGGTAATATCAGGACAAGTGCAGACTTATGACAGTGTGCAGTCATGGTGACTTTATAGTGTTGGGTTGTACTGGGAGATGAGGCCGCCGGCACCATGACCCAATATCTCACTGACACATTAACCTGATATTGAGTGATTTCCAGTGAGACCGGCCTAGTCTATGTTTAGACTTACCGCAGTGACTTCCTAATATACACTCGTGGAATGGTGGGGTTTTTGTACATTGATTAAGCAGTGGGAAATTTCAAACATGGACAATTGGTTTTCCTCATTCCACTGCTCCTTGCCCTATCATAGTAATGCTGAGCACCAGGACAGGTAGCGACAAGTATAACATTTTAAAGTCATTGGTTTGACTCAACCAATCCGACGACATACCAAAACGGGAGGCGGATGCTCAACTCATTCGGCCATCCCATCTGGTAAGTGCCAGTTGTCTGACTGTTTACGCCAGGCTTGAGGGTAAAGAAAGCCAGAGTCCCAAAAGAGGCTGCGTCGAATAATCCTCACTTTAAATTGTGTTGCTGTATTTTTTAACATTAAGTTGAATTAAGCTTGGGGAATTTTCAAATGCAGATACATGGTCTTCCTCATTCCGCCAACCGGATGGGATGAATGAATGAGTTGAGCGTCCGTCTCCCGTTTTAGTAGATCGTGGGATTCGAACCCACAGGATCGAACCCTGGTCAAGTCAAACCAATGACTTAGATAATTGATACTTGTCGCTTCCTAGCCAGGCACTCGGCATTATTAGAATAGGGCAAGGACTGCTTGGTTCAGTGTCAGGATAATGTGACTGAGTGGGATATCAGGTCAAGCTGCTGGTGGCCTGGTTTCCAAGTAGAGCAGCACTATAAAGTCGCTATGAGTGTGCACTGTCACAAGTCGGTACCCGTGCTGGTATGACCTTAGATGTTGCCAGAATGTAAAACTCCAACAACCAACCAACCAATCCTCATTCCGCCACTCTCTGTCCTATCCCAGTAATGCGAGACCCAGACTAGGTAGTGACACATGCCAATCTTTTAAATCATTAGTTTAACTCTGCCAGGGATCGAATGCACGACTTGCTTCACTGAAAGTGGCCACCCAACTCATTCGGCCTTCCGGCTCCATGTATGTGTGTCCATTTGTGTGTGTGTGTTGTTGTGTGTCCCTGGAATTTACACGTTCTTTGCAACCTGTTACAAGCGCCCCTGGACAGACAGCTGAGAGCTGAGAGCTGAGTCTTAAGATAAGATTCCATTGACACATATTTCTGGACATAAAGCAGAAATAATGAGGGGTCTTTAAGAGGCTGATTCCATCAGTGCGTATTAAATAGTGTGCATGTTATTAGGTGTCCATGTTCTCATAAAAGCAGTGCCTTTTCAAGAGAAAAAAAAATGGAATTCCTGATATGACGTCATAGGGGGGGGGTCTAACTTCTATCATAAAATGGTCAGACAAATCTCCTCCGTGAAGAGTGAGGAAGCGGATGGGGTTTTAGTTCTTAGCAACATCTGAGGTCATACCAGGACGTATACTAACACATATCAAATTTGTAAGTTAACTCAACCGGGAGCCGAACTCCCGATCTCCCGTACGCGAGGCCCGCGCTCTATTGATTCGGCCACCGCGCCCGGTCGCTTTAATGGAATCTTTGCTTTACACGCCGGGCACCAGCAGACACTTTGACTGATGGCCACGTGACCAGTGGGCCACTTCCGGTGCGTCTTATCAAGGCTTCCCGATCCTTCCGGCGCCGTATTCCCACACGTCTCATAGAGCGTTGATTGAGGCATGCGAGAAGAAAATTTAAATCCCCTCAAAGCTTTTGAAGAGAGAGTGAGAAAGAAAGAGAGAGAGAGATGGGGGGGGGGGAGAGTGACAGCGAGAAAGAGAGAAAAACCTCCCAGTGCACATAAAATATTCCCATCACTCAAAATTGTACTTGTGCTAAAATAATTTCACGGCGGCAGCTTGGGTTGTGACGTTAAGGATGTGTTATTAAGGCAGTGCAGTTTAGTGGTCTGCACAGGAGAGTAATTGCTTTAATTTAATTTCGGAAAGTGCTTAATGAGTAGTCTTGGGATTGTATCATATGGCTTTGTGGAGGGGGGGGGGGTGATTGTTTTTACGTGGTAACTAGTTGGCTCCTTACTCGTCGCAGCTAATCATTGTTTGTTTAATTAAATTTGAATAATCAGATGAAACCATACACATTTCTAAACTAAAGGGTGTGCCTATATTTGATCCTATATATCCAACTTCGACAGTCGATAGGAAGTGTTTGTTTGGTTGTTGGTGTTTTGCATCCTGGCAACATCTAAAGCCATATCAGCGTGGGTACTGACTTGAGACAGTGCACACTCATAGCAACTTCACAGTGGTGTCTCACTGGGAGACTAGACTGCTGGCGCCATAACCCAATTTCCCACTGGAACATTATCCTGATTCTGAGGTAACCAGTCCTTAACCGATCGTAGTAATGCCAAGAGCCAGGCTAGGTAGTCAAAAGTATAAATTTTGTATGTCATTCATTTGACTCGGCCGGGTTTTGACCTCCTGACCTTCGACAAGGGATTCCTGCACTTTATTGATTTGGCCACCACTTCCAATTCTAATATTTGAAAATGAATTGTGCGTTATCAGAGGATGTCGCGTAATACAAGCATTAAAAGGTGGGGAGGTGTGGGGGGGGGGAGAGGATTGAGAGGGAGAGAGAGAGGGTGGGATGAGAGGGTGGAGTGAGAGGACAGAGGGAGAGAGAGGTGGGATGAGAGGGACAGGAGAGAGAAGGGGGGTGAGAGGGACAGGGGGAGAGGAGGGTGGGATGAGAGGGACAGAGGTATTGAGAGGATGGGATGAGAGAGACAGGGGATTGAGAGGTGGGAGTGAGAGGGACAGAGGGAGAGGGGGGTGGGATGAGAGGGACAGAGGGAGAGAGAGAGGGTGGGTTGAGAGGGACAGAGGGAGAGAGAGGGGTGGGATGAGAGGGGACAGCGGGAGAGAGAGGGTGGGATGAGAGGGACAGAGGGATTGAGAGGGTGGGATGAGAGGGACAGAGGGATTGAGAGGGTGGGATGAGGGAGGAGGAGAGAGGGAGAGAGGGCGGGATGAGAGGGACAGAGGGAGAGAGAGGGTGGGATGAGATGGACAAAGGGAGAGAGAGAGGGTGGGATGAGAGGGACATAGGGAGAGAGAGGGTGGGATGAGAGGGACAGAGGGAGAGAGAGTGCGGGATGAGAGGGACAGAGGGAGAGAGAGGGTGGGATGAGAGGGACATAGGGAGAGCGCGAGGGTGGGATGAGATGGACATAGGGAGAGAGAGAGGGTGGGATGAGAGTGACATAAGGAGAGAGGGTGGGATGAGAGGGACAGAGGGAGAGAGAGAGGGTCAGAAGAGGGAGAGAGCGAGGGTCAGAAGAGGGAGAGAGAGGGTCAGGAGAGGGAGAGAGAGCCAGAGGGAAGGCGAGTGTAGGAAAGTGAGACAGTGAAAGCGAGAGAGAGACAGAGAGACAACGAGAGAGTGGGGAGAGGGAGTGAATAAGTAAAAGTGAAAGATGGAGGTGGGTGAGTGGGTGGGTGGGTGGGGTAAGCTTTACTGATGCCTACTGTTCGTGGTGTCAGAGAAACACATCTTCAATCTGAGACTGTACAACAGATCACCGGGAGATAATTGAAGGTATTGTAATGCTGCCTGAGATTATGTGGTGCCGCACTGCCTGTATGTCTGCCTGTCTGTCTGTCTGTCTTTCTGGGTTGAGACTGGCTTATGTCAGATGATAATTTCTATGCATTGTCACTTTACTCTCCATCTATCTATGTTTTTTTTGGTTTTTTTTCTCTTTTTGGGGGGAGGGGTTGTTGTTGTATATTTCTCTTTCATTCATTTTGTTTGTATCTGCCAAGGGAAGTGGGGGGGGGGGGCGAAGTTTGAATCTGGGATGAGAAATTTCCGATTTTTGACATATTTCCGATTTTATTTCTTGGTGATATGGGTTATTTCCCTTCATCTGCTTAGCACTAGAATTTACCGGAAATCAGATTTCCGCTTTTGTTGTTAGTGTTGTTGTTGGAGGCGACTACTATCCCTGCTATATGGTAATAAACGCCTATTTCATCCCTTTTAACTAGAATTATTAAACTAAAGTAAAACCTCTCTAACTGACTACCTCCACAGATCGAGAACTCCCTTATATCGATCGCTTTATTTGGGTCCCAAAACGATCGCCCATACAATACCATTGAAACGATATTTAAAGAAACCTCCATAAACTGACCACCTCCCTAAATGGACCATTTAAAGTCGGTCCCACGGTCGGTCGATATGAAAGTATAGCAATTGAGCCTGTGATGTCTGGCTGTATTAATAATCAATATCAGTCTGTCCCTGGGTGCTGACCTCGCGGTGACCCGGTGGTGATCTGACACTTGGAAGCCTTCAGTTCTGTGGTTACCATGCCAACTGCAGCGCAGTGTTGCTTCATAACCGGACGCATGCAGGCGCCTACGTAATGACACGTGGCTGATGTATGACTATCTCTGAACTTCAGCGTTCAGGTCACTGCACGACACTTTGAAAGTTCAACGTCAATGTCTGCCCGCTCTCTCTCTCTATCTCTCTTTCCCTCTCTCTCTCTTTCTCTCTCTCGCTTTCTCTCTCTTTCTCTCTCTCACTCTCTCACTCTCTCGTTACTTCAGTCCCTCTAGCGTCTCCTTTACTTCTCACCCTCTCACCCCCTCTCCCTTTCTTCCTCTCCCTCTCTTCCTCTCCATCTCCATCCTCCTCGCTCCCTTGTCACTCTCTCCCTACCCTTCCTTCCCCCCTCTCACTTTCCCTCTCTCCCCCGCCCCCCCCCCCTCCTCTCCCCTCCCCCCTCCTCTCCCCTCTCCCCTCTCCCCCTCCCCTCTCCCCCTCCCCTCTCCTCTCCTCTCCCCCTCCCCTCTCCCTTTCCCCCTCTCCCCTTCTCTCCCCTCTCCCTATCCCTCTCCCCCTCCTCTCCCCCTCCCGATCCCCCTCCCCATGCCCCTGTCCCTCTGCCCTCCCCTCTCCCCCTCTCCCCCTGCCTCTAACCTCTCTCCTCCCCACTCCTCTCCTTCCATTCTCCCCATTTCCCTCCTCCTCTGCCTTCACCCTCTCCCCGCCCTCCCTCTCTCCATCCCCCTTCGCTGCATACCTCCCTGCCGCCTTCCCTGTCTACCTGCCTGTCTGCCTCCCTCCTTCACTGTATCTCTCTCGCCATAGCACTAGTGAAACAATAACTCTAAAACATTACTGATAGTGTTTGACCTCTTGGTTACCCACGTTACTTGGTTACCATGTTACTCGGATGTAAAACTCCAACAAAAAACAACAAAAAACAACTTGGTTACTGAGATGAAGGACGGTGGGTTGGAGTGAGAGAGAGAGTGAGCAAAAACCCAGTGCACATAAAATATTCCCATCACTCAAAGTTGTACTTCCATTATTCCTTTTTGTCATGGCGACAACTTGAGTTGTGGCTCCTGACGTTCAGGATGTGTTATTAAGGCAGTGCAGTTTAGTAGACAAGTCTTTTGTATTAGAGGCAGTAACCGGTTTAACCTAAACAATGCTGATTTTTCGACAATGCTATTTAGTACCATGGAAACGAATAGCTCCAACTCAACAGTCTTTTAAACAGTGACGTCACAGATCATTCCGTTGATTACATTGGATGACGATCTTTAGTGCAACTGACCGGAAGAGGTGGGCCTAATCGGTAGAGCGCAAGAATCCCATGCGGATGGTCGGAAGTTCAATTCCCGGTCGACTGAACCTATGACTTACAAAATGTTGCCTTGTTGCTACCTAGCCTGGCGGTCTGCATTGCTAGGATAGGGCAAGGACCGGTTAGCTCAGTATCAGGATAATGTGACTGAGTGGGAAATCGGGTCATGGTGCGGGCAGTCTAATCTCCCAGTGAGGCAGCACTATAAATATAAAATCGCCATGAGTGTACACTGTCACAAGTCGGTACCCATCACCCGTCCTGATATGACAATAGATGGTGCTAGGATGTAAAACCCCAACAAACAACTTCCGACAGATAGCGGGATGTTGTCAATGCCGGATAGAGCACTGGGAGGTGTGTGGTTTCCTGTTCTTGATTGACCTACATGTATATGAAAATTACTGTCATCTCCTCGGGCCACCTCCTGTAGTGTTTGGTGGTCCCTGCTCTAATGTCATCTGTTGCCATGGAGACTCAAGCTAAGATTCCTTATACGCGGTATGCGGCATGCGAATGTCGTATATGCGGCGTCCCCCGCAACATTTGTTGGGGTTTTTCGTCCTAATTTGTGAAGGAACAGTATTGGTTTCTATGGCAAACGCATTCGCATTCGCATTCGCATACCGCACCGATGGCTACATGGACCGATTCAGTTGCCGCATTCGCATTCACATTCGCATTCAGAGGCATGGAAGCACCCCCATACACTTACATGTGTTTCGATTTTTATTCGCATTCGCATTCGCATGCCGCATACCGCGTGTAAGGAATGCTAGCTTTAGTTCTCTCTGTCTGACAGGTCACCAGGGGCCATATGCAGGAAGCGGTGTTATCGAGCCAAAACGCGTTTAGTCGGGATTTCTGGTTTAGCGCCGAAAAGTCGGTATGCACGAGTCAGTGATAGGCCTAACACCGCGACACTAACCCCGTTTCATATGACGTTTACGGGCGGTGTTAGCATAAGGTTATGGCCAAATCTATTAAATGCTATCATATTTAACAGAATTAGATACGCAATAAGTGAAATTTGATTAAATTAACCCTAAATTCGAAGCAATATTAACACTGCCGCCGTAACGGCGGAGATATTAATAGTTATATTTTCGAATCGACGAACGTAAAGTAAACAAATCGCCGGCGCCGCATCGACGTCGCTGTCCATACTGGCGGCGGGGACGGTTTGTTTACTGTACGTTCGTCGATTCGAAAATATTAATATTAATATCGCCGCCGTTACGGCGGCAGCGTTAATATTGCTTCGAATTTAGGGTTAATTTCCTCAAATTTCACTTATTACCTATTTAATTCTGTTAAATATGATCGCATTTAATATATTTAAGCCTAATATATCGCTACAGACGCAGAGGGATTTCCCAAATCTATGAATAAATTCACGTTTAGCTATAATGAAAGTGTTACGCACTCCTGCATACGACTTGACACAGTTCGCGACGTCGGCGTTAGCTAACTGGTAATAGGCTCTAACACCAAACCCCGCTAACACTGACTTCTGCATATGGCCCCTGGTGCAAACCTCCAGTGTTGATGTGCGTAGCCCACCCAGTGTCCACCTATCAAGGTTGAGATTTATGTCACCTTGTGGCGTCTGTTTACACAGGGATGAAAGATCTCTGCGGTTTCGTGGATGTCTGCGATTATTTATATTCACCGTTTAACCTAAGGAATTAGAATGTATGACAACAGTTTGGTTGTTCGAATCCTGTTCATATTTGACCTTAGATGTTGCTAGAACATAAACCCAAACAAGAACGAGTTAGGTATGGGCGATCATATAGGTACAACAAAGATAGTTGAAACATGACTTCCAGCTTTTTTTTCACGATTCCCTGTTAGTGCTAAGTCTATGGGAGAAGATTTGTGCTTTCACAGAAATTCACTGTCAGTGTAATAAGCTCGGCTTGATTTCCGCGTTTTTTTTGCGATAGATCACTTTCATTCCTGTTTACAAAACACCAAGAGACCAGTTGTTATGGTGACAGAGTTGTCAATCACTGCAGGTAACGGTTTCCACTGTTTGGATTGAAATTATACACAACAAAGATTCTATTACTTCATATTTCTATGTACTAGATGCACATTGACTAGAAACACAATCAGCTAATATAAAGATCAGTAGGAACCAAAATCTCCGATGGAGTCCCTTTGCCATGAACTCTTTATATAGTCTGGGGCTGCTGGACCTTCAAAGGGGGCAGTACCATAACCAACAGAATGTGACTAAGTGGGAAATCGGGTCATGGTGCTGGCGGCTTGGTCTCCCAGTGAGGTAGCACTATAAAGTCAAGTCGCCATGAGTATACACTGTCACAAATGTAAAAAAAGAAACCCCAACAAACAACAACTAAGATGGAAATAAATATACATTTCCTAAATTAATTCGTCTTTTAAGTTGCTAGGACGTAAAACCCCAACAAATAAACAAAGATAAAGTCTTTGAAGTACAGTAAAACCTCTCTAACCGACCACCTCCATAGATCGACCGCTCCCCTATATATCAATCGCTTTATTTTGGTCCAAACGATCGCTCATACAATACCATTGTAGCGATTTTTTAGAAACTCCCTATACCGACCACCTCCTCAAATAGACCATTTAAAGTTGGGCCCATAGTCGGTCGATTTAGAGAGGTTTTACTGTACATCCTTTCGCTGCATGCAGCTCTATGTGAGTGACCCCACACCCATACCCACACCCATACCCACACCCACACCCATAACCATACCCATAACCACACCCACACCTATAACCACACCCATAACCACACCCACACCGATACCGATGCCCTCACCCCTACCCCTTCCCCTACCCCTACCCCTACCCCCATCCACACTCACACCCGCACCCTACACCCACCCCTACCACTACCACTACCCCTACCCCTACCACTACCACTGCCCCTACCACTACCACTACCACTACCACTGAGTGTGCCTACACCGAGCTGTTGGTGTCGTTGAGCTGGTGTCGTTGAGCCGTTGCGCTGACGCCGAAAAGTTTGACGTGTCTCGACGATTAAAAGTGATTTTGCGCGTTGGCGGCGCGCCGGCGAGAAGCGTCGTAATGTGACAGCACCATCAGCGGCGTGCTGCGAGTAGTACAGAAAGAGGGAAATGGGAGTTTGCCGCAGGAGCTTCTGTCCCGTCTGATCCCGGACGGCCTAGTCCGTGTATCAATCTAATCTAATATATGATGTTCATGATGATGATGATGTTCATCATCACCACCACCATCATCATCATCGTCATCCTCATCACCAGTGCCGTGGACATACAACCATGGAACTGAGGCTATATCGTTATTATTGTTAATATGTTAGGATACTGCACACAATCAACGATGCATATGGGTCTGCGGGATTAATTATTATTAGGATTATCCCCTAGGCACTCCTATCTGCAAAGATTTAAAAAATAAACTCCTCAAAAACAAGATCCAAGATCTGGCCTATGCTATATATTATTCCACAACCAATATCTAATCAATATTCTGGTGGAGAGTTCTTTTACTTAAAGTTGCATAGTCCGATGATTGTGAGTTTCTATCATTTCCCGAGATATATATATTAGGTTGATCGTTTTAATCTTTTTTACTTTAATTTGTTTTGTGTAACTTTTATTTTAAATGGCTAACTTTTGAGATATTTGAAGTACAAACACACACAAATTAATTGTAGCAAGCATGCCAAAAGTCTAACACCATAGGCTTTTACAGTAAAAGGTTCTGTTAAATTGGCTCGGTGCTCCGTTCTATGTGGTGAAGAATGCTTGATAAGTGCACTAGTATCTAAGTTAGATA
>CM059186.1:87551406-87646320 GCA_030323885.1 Branchipolynoe longqiensis | reverse complement strand
TATCTGTTATTTACTTCGTTCAATTTATCAAAGGAATCCTCCAAAACCAAAGTATAGTCGGTTTTGGGATGTTTCTATAGTATTTAAGTTGTTTCAGGCTTGGCCTCACAACTCGTGGTTAGATATAAAACAGTTAGGTTTTAAGGTCGCGGTCCTGTTATTGTTAGTAACCGGACACAGAGGACAGACGATTGTTGCTTTATCCTTAACTGGATTAGAAATAGACAAGCAACAAGCTACGTTTGATTTAGAAAAATTGCTTAAATCGAACACGTTAGGTGACCCTTTATCAACGGTTCACTTAGACTGTTTTCCGAATGATCGGAAATTATGTGTTGTGTCGGCCATACGGGCTTATATATACAAGACAAAGGATTTACGTGCATCACAACAACTATTAGTGAGCTTTATAAAGCCACATAAGGCGATTTCACGAGACACACTTGCCAGATGGACAATTACGGTGTTGAAATTGGCTGGAGTGGATACGAGTAAATACTCTTCCCACTCAACTAGAGGAGCCATGGTCTCCAAGGCACGGGTGCTTGGTATTTCTGTGAAAAGAATACTAGCGCATGCAGGCTGGAAGACGGCTAAGTCGTTTGCAAAACATTATAATAAACGACTAGAAAAGCCTACCGGCGTTGCAAAGCGTCTTCTCGCCAACTAACAAGAATAGGTGAGAACAAAAATTTAGAATGTTATAATAATAATAAGAAAGAATGATATTAAGGATAAAAATGAATTATGTAAAGGTCTCCCTAGCCTGAGGCTAGCCTGAGGCTGTTTACCGAGGTAAAATAGTATAGTTATACGAGTCTTACCTTGGTACAGATGATGGATAACTGTTGTTTTACCGAGGTAGTATAAGCCTCGGATAGATGTGGGCTAGGGCCCTTCCGCCACACCCTGCCACATCTATTCCGTTGTGTACCTTTTCGGTAAAGTAATAGTATCCATTGTTTGAAAGTCATTTTTATCCTCAATAAGTAGGTTAAGATTGCTGGTACCGGACGTGCTTATCTCTCCCTAGCCCACATCTATCCGAGGCTTATACCTCGGTAAAACAACAGTTATCCATCATCTGTACCAAGGTAAGACTCGTATAACTATACTACATAACGATTGACACAAAACAGGACAGAAATGGTTACACTGAAAACACAAGGACATTTGCTTGAAATCAATATGTATTCTATTGGGATTATGAAACACCGTGTAAAAAAACAAATCAGTTTATCCTGAGCAAATGCATAAGCATATAGTATGTTGATCGTTACAATGGACAAAGTTTTGTCGCATATTGCTTAGCACCTTTTGAGACAGTCTCATATATATATATAATAATAATTTTCAGAGGTACAGTTATTGGCGGTTACAGTGTGCAGGGGTGGTGGCGCCACCATCGCAGCTGGGGTTGGGGAGGGCTGGAGCAGTAGATGACTATGACAGACTCCCTCAGTCCATGGAGCTGAGTGAGTGATGAGGGAAAGGGGGGATATTCCAGGTTATTATACTCGTATAATTCTTATGCAGTATATATATATATAGAGGCTGCCTATACAACAGTGAAAGTATTAGAAGCTTTGACTGGCCCTCTAATCATGTGTGATTGTATAATGTATATTTTGAAGTGAGAGCTGGGTGAACGTTGGAGTCGGTTCCCAGGAAAGGGGAAGTAGAGAGCGCCCGGTTACAGGAGGGGAGGGGGCCTGCTGAGAATAAGGGGTGTTGGGAAGCGAGAGGTGCCCAGAAGGAGCACTGAAAACATTAGGGACTATTCTTTATTTATATTCACATAATAAATTACATAGCATATATATATATATATATATGTAAGCTGCCTATACAACACTGCAAGTATTAGAAGCTGTGACTGCCCCTTTAACCATGTGTCTGTATAGTATGTATAAGCTGCCTGTACAACCGTGACCACCCGTCTCGCTTGGCTTCCCACAGAGTCCTGTTTCCCGGTGACGGATGGCCTGTACACCGACCACATGTACGAGGACCTGGCCGTGCCCGTCTACACAACACTGAAAGGGGTATGTGTGCCTGCCAGTCTGTTGGTTAAAGCTGCCTAGTCCGATGAAAACATCAAATTTTCAAAACCAAAACAGTGATCTAGATTTGATTCTATGTGTCTAACTTAGATACGAGTGCACTTATCAAGCATTTGTCACCACATAGAACGGAACCAGTGTCAACACCGAGTCGATTAACAGAACCTGTTTCTGCAGAAGCCTATGCTGTCAGAGTTGGCGTGCTTGCCAAGATTAATCGTGTGTGTTTGAACTCAAATATCTCAAAAGTTAGCCATTTAAAATAAAAGTTACTTCAAGTTATGTAAAGTAGATTATAACGATCAACCTAATATATTTATCACAGAAAATGACAAACTCAAAATCATCGGACTATGCAACTTTAATGATCCAGCACTTCTATTGGAAGGTTTGGTCAGAATTCAGTGAACTGTCTTAATACGGATAGGGCGGAGTGGGGCGGGGGGGGGCGAGTGTATGTGTGTGGGTGTCTGGGGGTTAGGGGGTGGGGGGTTCCAGTGGACAGCGCCTGCTTCTGGGATCTATCCCCGGCCGTAGTCAAAGTAATGGCTGTTTAAAAAGAAATGTATTAATATTTGTGGTTACTTTCCTGGTATTTGGCGTTAATAGGATAGGTCAATGACTGGTTCATTCATTGTCAGGGTAATGTTACTGTGGGATAGTGACTGCACAATATCCCAGTTGGGTAATGGTGGGTGGGGGCGAAGCACTTCTTTTTTGGGGAAGGGGGGGGGGGGGGGATATGTGGCGTGGTGGTGAGGGGGGAAGCATTATCCTTTTTTTTGTTGGTAAATATGTTTATTCTGCTGAATAAGTTGTTTTGTCAGCGCCGAAACACTAGTCTTCCAGCCATTTGTCAATTTCGAGATTATTTACACACACAAATGGTATATAGAGTATAGATCTATGTATTGAAGTGAGATAACAATAGCTGTTGAGTACACAATTTACAGCACATAGCGCAATGGATTTCTGGTTAGTTACCTACAAGTTCCATGGCAACAGTAGTTTCATATGATGCCATGAGCGCACACTGTCGCAAAGCCGACCCCCCCAACGACTTGTTATGACCTTATATCTTGCCAGGGTGTAAACGCCAATGACAAATAATAAGCTCAAAATAATTGAATTGCTACTTGTGTTGTATATGTACTTGTTGTTTTGCTGTATGTGCACCTTTTGTATATGTATCTTATCTCGGGGTCTATACGGGGCCTGGACAGTCTTGAAAAGTCTCTAAATTCATTTGCCCCATTTCAAGGCCTTGAAAAGCCTTGCATTTATCCTATTTTGGGTAATTAGTCTTGAAAAGCCTTGAATTCCATTAAACTGTCCCCACTGATCTAAATTAGTCTGAAATTGGCATTTGCAATTGTTGTTTTTTCCTGAAATCCAAATGAAAATAGTTTTGAATTCCTATCAAACACCTTGAAATAGCCTTGAATTCCATATCTTCACATGTGTACAGACCCTATTATCGGTGCGCGGTGTTCTAACCTACACAGAAAGCTGCCCAGATTCGGAGTACCCCATTCACTGGGGACAGCTCGACGGACTCGTCTGACAACGAGGAGCCGCTGGCACCCAGCGGCACGCTAGGCCTGGCCGAGACCGAGGCTGTCATGACGGTACCGGGGCCCAGCAGCGCTAAAACGACGAGCATGTGTCAGCGGAAGCAGGTCAACCAGACCAGCTCAGGAGCCGTCAAGAGAGGTAAGTTAGAGCTCGGGAGTTCGATTCCGGGTCAATGTTTTCACAAGTACTCAAAACAAGCAATTTTGCAGTGTATTTTTAGTATACCCTATTATAATGAAAGTTTAGTTTCAACCAATTAAAGTGGCCAGCCAGCATCAACCAAGTAAAAGCATGGGTGGTTGGGAAAATGTTGATGCAATTTGGAGTGCAAACATCCATAGACTATAGCCAATACAGCCAAAGAAATTAAAAAAAAAAAAAAAATCTAAGAAATCTAAGAAATCTATGAAATCTAAGAAATGTATGAAATCTAAGAAATCTAAGAAATCAAAGTATGGGTGGTGGGTAAAATATTGCTGTTGTTCGCGTGCTGCCCACCAGGTGTGACGACGCACTCCATGGCGTCCGTCGGGT
Source organism: Branchipolynoe longqiensis (assembly GCA_030323885.1). Taxonomy (NCBI): domain Eukaryota; kingdom Metazoa; phylum Annelida; class Polychaeta; order Phyllodocida; family Polynoidae; genus Branchipolynoe; species Branchipolynoe longqiensis. The sequence continues at coordinate 87,642,148 of CM059186.1, read as the reverse complement.
CGGAAACGTCCAGTGACTACGCCGTGCCGCCGGACGAGGTGTCCATCAACACGGACAGCAGCGACAACTCGGAGCCGGAGCAGAAGCTGCTCAAGTACACCACCGACCCGTTCAAGAAGGTACCCTCCTCCTCCCCCCGCCCTCTGTCCCTCCCCCTTCCACTCCCTCCTCCCTCCCCCTCTCCCTCTCCCTCCCCCTCTCCCTCTCCCTCCCCCTCCCCGTCCCCTCCTCTCCTCCCCTTTCCTCTTTCCCTCTCCCTTCCCATCCCCCTACCTCATCCCTCTCCACCTTCTCCCTCTCCGCATACCCCCTTCCCCTTCCTTTCCCTTTCGCTTTACCCTGCCCCTCCTCCTTCTCATCTTCCCCCTTCCACTCCTTCTCCTCCCTCTCACAATCCCCTCCTCTCTCTTCCCACTCCCCTCCTCTCCTCTTCCCACCCCCCATCTCCCTCCCCCTTCCCTCCCACTCCCTCTCCCTCCTCATCTCCCCCTCTCCCCTCCCCATACCCTAACCCATCCCTACCCCTCCCTCCCTCTTGCCCTCTCCCTTCTGCCCCTCCCCTTGCCCCTCCAATCCCCCTACCCCTACCCTTCCCCCTCCCCCCTCCCCATGCCCTCCCCTTCCCCTTCCTCTTTATCTTCTCCATCCACTGCCTCTTCCACTCTCTCCTCTCCCCCTTTCCTCCCCTCTCTCTTCTATCCTCTCCCCCCCCCCCCCCCCCTCTCCGCTCTCTCTCCCCCCCTCTGTCTCCCCCCCTCCCTCTCCACCTCTCCGTCCCCCTCACCAGAACACATATATTTAGACATTGTTGTATCGCATCGGACGCGGTGGCCGAATCGGTAGAGCGCAGGCTTCCCATGCGGAAGGTCGGGAGTTGAATCCCAGCCGAGTCAAGCCATTGACTTATAACATTGATACTTGTGACTACCTAGCCTGGCTTCCCGTATGGAAAGTTGGGAATTTGAATCCAAGCCAAGTCAAGCCAATGACTTATAAAATGTTGTGCTCTGCATTACTAGGATAGGGGAAGGACTGGTTGGCACAGTATCAGGATAATGTGACTGTGTGGAATATCGGGTCATGGTGCCGGCTGCCTGGTCTCCCAGTAGGGCAGTGCTATAAAGTCACCATGACTGCGCACTTTCATAAGTTGGTACCTGTCCTGATAGATGTAGCTAGGAGGTAAAACAACAAACGTGTTTGTATCGAAGCAGTTATATGACCTTTAAGGCTGTGTCAGGGTCTGGTACATGGACTATGTAGATTGTGGATGTTCTATTTGAATTAACTAATAATTCTATGCGGCATATTTTCTTGGATAGCCTCAATGCCTTTTGTGCCCTCAGTTGTTTTCGTGATTAGGGGATTTCGAATGCTGATTTGTGTTCAGCAGTAAAGCGGTCACTGAGGGGAGATATTTCAGGGTTAAGCTGCACAGAATGGCTCAATACATCCGCTAGGTGGCGCGACCATAGACCTGGTGCGACAGAATTATGACCTACTCCATCCACCCCCACCAGGTGGCGCCTGGATACATAGGCAAAGAACGCATGCGCAGCCGGAAACAAAAGGAAATTGCAGGAATTATCTGGTATTGGGAGACGGGCGTGGGTGGGGAGCAATTGCCCATCATATTTCAAATATGAGAATGCATATTTCACTTTGCCGGATGATTTTTGAGTTTTGTTGCATTCACAATTCTGCGCCATACACTAATTTGTATATGTAGTTTATTACTAGGATAAGGCAAGGAAGGAGCAGTGGAATGAGGAAGACCAATTGTCCGCGATTGAAATTTCCCCTACTTAATCAACTAATGTAACCCCAAAAATTAAGACTTGTGAAGGTGACACTGTAATCGATTTCTATGATACACCGGAAGGCTGATTGTGGATAATATCGTTACATCACTGCGCACTTGGGGTAAGGGGATGGGGGGGGGGGGGGTTATTGTAAATGTCCTCCTTCATTGTTTTATTACTGCCTTCTATAACCCAGTTTAATTCAAGCCTACCTCTGTTTTGCTCTCCCAAAGATTTTCAGGAATTTTCTTATCTTCGGCTTTAGTTGAATTATAATTGCTACTGAGAGCAACAGATATAACCACATCAACGTTTGTGTGTTTGTTTTTGTGTTTGTTTATGTGTTTGTATATATGTGGGGAGATAGATATGTGTGTGGGTGGGTGCGTGAATGTTGGTGGGTGGGTGAATGTTTGTTGGTGGGTGGGTGAATGTTTGTTGGTGGGTGGGTGAGGGATTGGCCTTGGTTGGTTAGTGGTCACCCCCTCCCACCCTCACCCCCATCCCCACCGACGCTATCCTGGCGCTCTCCGTGATGGGCCGGCATCTCTTCGCTCTTTCTGACGGGCTCACTGTGGTTGTAGGACTCCTTAGAGCGCTGTGGCTGGCTCACCAAGCTGGGAGGCAAGGTCAAGAACTGGAAGCGGCGCTGGTTCGTCCTCAAAAACGGCGAGCTGCTCATCTACAAGTCTGCTGTAAGCTGCTCTCCACTCCGCTCTCCCCTCCACACCTCACAGGCACACAGGCACACAGGCACACAGCATGCTGAGTAACCCGTTACAAATAGCAATGTTAGCTCGGCACCTGTAGACACATATTATTACTCACTGTGAGTAGCTCAGATAGAAATGTGGCTAATTGACCTAGTTTAGCACCCGTTGACACATTGCACACTTTGAGTAATTCTCATAAACTTAATGGCTACTCTCCTTACTTTAGCCCTCATAGATACCTAATGTATTCTGAGTAACTTTACCACTCATAGTCATAGCATATACAGAGCAATTACCAGGACATTTTTGAGTAATTCTTATAGCAACATTTCTATAATAGTTTGCATTCTTTTGAGTAATTCACATTGAAATATCCTTAATATACCCCGTTTAATGACAGGGACTAACTCCTTATTAGCGAGTAATTCATTGGAGTGAGGAACTCCTTAAATGAGTAACTCCTTAAGTGAGGAACTCCTTAAATGAGTAACTCCTTAAGTGAGGAACTCCTTAATGTGAGTAACTACTTAAGCTGAATAACTTCTCAAACTCAGCAGCTCCTTAAAGTGAGTAACTACTTGAACTGATTAGCTAATTAAGTTGAGTATACCTAAACTGACTAACGTATTGAAGTAGGTAGCACCTTAATGAGAGTAAATCATTTAAGTGAGGAACTCTTTAAAGTGAGTATCGCTTTAAAGTGAGTAACGCTTTACGGTGAGTAATTTCTTAGGCTGAGCAACTCCTTAAACTGACTAACTACTTAAATTGAGTAACTTCTTAAACTGAGCAACTCCTTAAACTGAGCAACTGACATTAGATGTTGTCAGGATGTAAAACTCCAACAACCAACCAACCTAAAGGGTATGTATTGAGGAACTTAAATTGAGTAACTTCTTAAACTGAGCAATTCCTTAAGTTGAGCAACTATTTGAGTTGAGTGACTCCTTAAACTGAGTAACTCCTTAAATTGAGTAACTCCTTAAATTGAGTAACTCCTTAAACACAGTCCTTTGAAATGAACTTTGGCTAACTGCTAGAATTGTGCCTGGCCTACCTCCTTTAACTCTCCTCTATGTTGCCCATTGACCCATCACTCTTCATCTGACATGTGTTGTGTTTATATAGACTATGTTTGTATCCCTGCATACTGGTGCCTATCGCAGATCCGGCGCTAATTCGCGACACTATGGTATCTCTGTACACCTCTAGAAACATGTTAATTTGCGTCTGTCTGTTCAGTGAACATCTTGTTTGGGTTTGCATCATGAATCACAATACAGTTACCGGACCAAATATCCAGCAAGCTTAGGACCGGAAGTGGCCGAGATTTCTGGATTTACCGGTTTTCTGGAGACAGCCTAAATATATACTAGAAATATCAAATAAATAATGATAAGTAAAAAACTAAATTGTATTTAACAGATACAAATTAATACGCTTTTAAAGCATGGTCTGTTTGATCTTTATTAATCCACTTAAAATTCTTATAATATATAATACTGTACCATGTGTACAGTATAATGTATATATGATGAAAATTAAATGAAGAAAAGTAAAGAAGACAATTTTATTTAACAGATAGAGGTACAAATTATTACACTTCTAAAGCAGTTATTTAAAACTAGCCAGTCCCAAGAATAGCCTGTTTTCTGGTAATTCCGAATGTCTGGAAACTGGATAAGAGGTTTGGTACCTGTACATGTCATCAGGTCATTACAGACTGCTAGTCAGTAGTAAAGCGCTTCATATAAAATCACTAACCATATTTGGCAGTGTAATGATCGGTGAATTGCTACACAAAATGAGCAACTGCTAATTAATTTCCAAATCGAGAAGCAATTGTTGCAAATCAAAATTTCAAAAACAAAAGAAAATTATTCCTTGATGTGTGTTTACTCTTTCTATGTCGTAGACATGTGTCAACGTCGAGTTAAACATCCATTAAGTGGAATAAATATTGATAATTTGTGAAAGTCTTATTTATTATCTGATTATATATATATATATATGTATGTGTGTATATACATACATATGTATATATATTTATATGCAATTATTTGTGTGGGAGGGTGTTGTGGTGTGGGGTTCTTTTTGCGGCAGACGATATTTTTATAAAGCAGACGACAATTACTACGAGTTGTTGGCTTGTTGATAGAGATGTTTGCGTGTTGTTTCAGAATGATGTGGCACGAAAACCGCAGGGTTATATCACGCTGGATGGACAGACGAGGGTTGTCAAGACGGAGGGTGCGCATGCGTTTGAAGTGAGTGCAGAAACACATCATAGTAATAAGTAATCGCTCATTTGGGTAAATTAGGAACCTGTTAATATCTTAATCAGCTCACCATTCAGTCATGGTTCAGTCTAGTCTCAAACCTCCGCATATTGGCTCATCGAGAGCAGGGTCTTCGTGCCTCAAGGAGTCGACCGAGGCCAGGGAGGGGAATTCCCCCAATTGACGTTTTAAGACCACTCTTTATGTCACTTTGATGTTATTCTTTTTTTTGTGCATTCTACGGAGATCATTTCAGTATTTTCAAGTATTTATAGTGTAGAATCCATTTTTGGACAGGATATGTACGAACTATGTAATTTATTATGTGGATATAAATAATGGCAGCCCCTTAATGTTTCTCTCTAACCACTTTAACTTCCATGTTATTCACTGCGGAGCGGGAATTCTTTCCTCCCTGCCTCCTCTACACTGTGAGCCAACTGTAACTCTGCTCACTTTCAAAACGTATGTATATATATACATATATATGCATATATATACATATATGTCCAACCTCCTGCAACCTACATGTGTTGACTACGTTTGATTTCCTATGTTTATCCAGAATACAAATGATTTATTAAAATAAAATAAAAGGACTTAAGTGCATGCATATGTATTATATATAGTGTATAATATATAATATATTTAATATATAACACCAATAGCAGCCATTTAATGTGATTGAAGCCAGCAATCTCTCAATGGGCGCCAACTAGTTCAAAACTATGCAACTTTTGGGGGTGGGGTGGTAGGAAGGTAGTTTAAACTAATAAAAGTTAACGGTATATGAAATATCTAACATCTATTTGTGTTAACTACATTTACAATTCCCTATATTGGCCAATATCTTCACTAATTTAGGGTTTGATGCTGGTTTAATGTAATTAATAACTGGACATGCATGACTGGCAATTGAACTCCCGCCGCACAGTTGCCCGTAGTGCTCTTGCACCGGTAAGGTGGCGCCACCTCGTGTGTACAAATGGAACTAATACAGGTCTCCCGATTCCCATGGTTTAATACTGTCCGATGTCCCTCCACCCAGATAACGACGGCCAAGCGGACGTACTATCTGACAGCTGATAACAAGGATGACATGGATCACTGGATCAGAGGTGAGGGACGCAAATTAATGTAGATATCACTCACACAGAATTTAAAAAAATATATTTTTACTAAATGTCCAGATCCAGGTTTGTTGTTCTTTTTATAACGCCAGGGTCCTTACGAGGCCTGGAGAGTCTTGAAAAGTGAACAGTCGATTTAGAGAGGTTTTACGGTATATCTGTCTGACCTCGCAATGAAAACCCCGCTTTCTGACCAGACGGGGTGGCCAAATTGGTAAGAGCACACGATTTTTGTGTGGGAAGTCAGGAGTTCAAATGTCAGCCGAGTCAAAGACCTATCAAATTGATACTTGGCACTACCTAGCCTGGCATTCAGCATTAATAGGACAGGGCAAGGACTGGTTAGCTTAGTATCAGGATAATGTGACAGAGTGAAATATCGGGGCATGGTGTCAGTGCCATGGTTTCCCAGTGAGGCAGCACTATCAAGTTTCCATGAGCGCACACAGTCGCAAGTCAGTGCTCATCCTGATATTTTGTTGTTGTTGGTAAATATGTTTATTCTGCTGAATAAGTCTTTTGTCAGTGCCGAAGCACTGGTCTTCCAGCCATTTTTCAATTCAGGGTTATTTACACAAAAGGTATATAGAATAAGGTGTACAATACCTGTTGAATAGACAATTTGCACCATGTAACACAATGAAATTCTGAAACCCAAAAGTTCCATAACAATATGGTACAGTAGTGTCATATAACCAGATCAATATTAGTCAGATCAATGTGAGTATTTACATAGTATTTAGAATGTAAGCAGAAGTTATCTTCTGTATTCAGTTGGTAAACTTGTAGTAAGTTTTAATGTTCAGTTGCAGTTAGGCAAGCGGTATATAAATGTTGGTTTGTTAGGAAAATTCTAGTGTAACTCTAATGTAGCTAGTTATGTGAGTTTATGAATTATGTTGTTGGGGTGGGGTTGTTAATAATACACTGGACCATCTGTGACCAGTGAAGCAGTGGGACCAATCCCAGTGCATTTAGGTCTTAAGTTTTACATTTTTACCTGGACTGTCTCTGTCATCGTATATGGTTGACTGGAGATAACAGAGGAACAGCAACAAATTAAAAAAGTGGGGGGTGGGGGGAGAAACCGAGGCTGAGGGTTTGGTGGTCTGCCACTTACGGTATGGTGACGCCATGGAACATACTTTACTGCAACTGCATAAGGGCATGCCCAATCCGATGTACTCTTAGTGAGTTTTTAAATTCTAGGTAAGAGGACGCTGCCCTGGTTCTGGTTGGTAGGTTGTTCCACATCATGCTGCCTTTGTAAATTGGTGCTTTAATTACTCAGGGACATATGACTTTACATGTTGCTAGGACATAAACCCAAACAAAACCCTGGTTTCTTATATGTGTGTGCTTACCGTAAGAACTTGCATATTAGGCGAGCCGTATAAGTAATGTTGTGTTGTGTGTGCTTGCTTTTTAGTAATGCAGAATGTGCTGAAGAAACAGGCCGCAGATCGCGTTCTCGGACAGACGCACGCCAAGGAGGTCATGAAGGGGTGGATCATCAAGGTCAGTATCAAGGTCAATGTAGAGTATGTCTCAATGTCACCAAGCTGACATGGGAGAACAGTATAAATCAGCTTTAATTATTACTTGTCAGGAATTACAAAATAACTTCCATGTTTGTTTGTTTTGAAATATTCTATTTAAATATAGCTCTTTTAATGTTAAAATCATCTTCTTAACCCTTTCCCGACCTGACGGGATGGCCGAATGAGTTGGGCGTCCGACTCCCGTTTTGGTAGATCGTGTGATTCGAACCCACGTGTTCCAGGTTCGAACCCTGGTCGAGTCAAACCAATGACTTAAAAATTGATACTTGTCACTTCCTAGCCTGGCATTTTGCATTATTAGGATAGAACAAGGACTGGTTAACACAGTATCAGGATAATGTGACTGAGTGGGATATCAGGTCATGGTGCCAGTGGCCTGATTTCCCAGTTGGGGCAGCAGTATAAAGTCGCCATGAGTGCGTCCTGTCACAAGTCGGTACCCGTCCTGATATGACCTTAGATGTTGCCAGGATGTAAAACTCCAACAACCAACCAACCTATTTGCAGATGGTCACCCATTGGAGTACTGATGAGGCGCGATGTTGGTTAACTTTGATGATTAGATGAGAGTTGGTGTTTCCAACATGATGCTGGTTTTATATATCACCCTCTTTATTGTTGTTCTGTAGACAAAGCACGGTCGGTGTCGGCGGTGCTGGTGTGTGCTTGTTGGCAAGTTCTTCATGTACTACAAGCGGCCCAGCGACAAAGTTGGTGGCCATAAGGTAAGTATGCACGTGACATGCACACCAACTAACCCACAAGCTTCATCATTATTGATTGATTGTTTGATTGGTAGTGATTTAACACCAAGTCAGTAACAATGTTAGTAGAATTTATTGTTGCTTTAGTTTCACACACAAAAAATGCATTCAACATATTTATACATTATAATTATACATTATAATTTAGATGAAATTCTTAAAGGGTTAAATTGATGTCAAATGAAAAGCAAATTGATAACTAGACACAGTTTTGAAGTGGTTAAAGTGTATCAAATGACAGCTAAAATTAAATCACAAAACAGCTAAAATTACAAGAGGCGATATAGTCCAGTTTTCCTGTGGATTGTTGTGACTTAGGGAATGCAAATGAGAGTAAGGTGTAGCATAATCACTTCCTAGCCTGGTGCTCGGCAGTATTAGGATAGGGCTAGAGCTGGTTAGCTCGGTGTCAGGATAATGTGACTGAGTGGGATATCGGGTCATGGTGCCGGCAACCTGATTTCCCAGTGGGGCAGCACTATAAAATCGCCATGAGTGCGTATTGTCACAAGTCGGTACCCGCCCTGATATGACTTTAGATGTTGCTAGGACGTAAAACAACAACAAACAAACAAACCTTAATAAGTGTGCGTTTTTGTTGATTATAATATGTACATTTCCTTATTCACGGCTTATATTTGGTCATCTAGTTCATATCTAGCTCCTTTAACAACTGACGTCATTACATGTTGTTTATACAGAACTAGCCATCGTAGTTCATATCCAGTTCCTTTAACCCTTTAACGACGGGAGCACCCAAATCCGGCTGCAAGTTACACATGCTTACAGGCTGGGATCACCTGAATGTGCCCACTATATCTCTTATCATATCTCATATCATATCTCATAACCAGTAATACCAAGGAGGCTAAATTTGGTATCATTTGAAAGAGAAATCAATTTACTTTCATATAAAATCAACTTAATTTTCAACGGTTTTTGAGATATATCACATTTAATTGCACTAAAATCACATATTCAGATTTTTCAATAATTTGGTCAGGAGTCCGGGACTTAACAATTGAAATCTCTTAAGGGCTGAAAGGGTTAAGTGCTGACGTCACCTCTGCCTGTCGCTTGTTCCTGCAGACACCGCTCGGCCAGATTCACCTTCGCGACGCGCGGATTGAGGAGGTTGATCGGTCATGTGACTCCGAGACCGACTCGGACGACACCGCCATCCCGGACTACACTCTCGGCATCTGGCCCATCTGTGGGGGTGGCCCCACCTACCTCATGCTGCCCACCAAGCACGAAAAGGTATTCATGTCCTTTGTGTGTGTTTGAGAAAGAATGGCTGATGAGACTGAATGACTTTAATCATACAGGGTTTCTTTTCCATTGTTAGAAATCATGCTTCACTGTCCAAAGTTGTATTTCATGGGGACCGAGCAGGTTAAAATGGATGAAAGGAAAGAAGTCGGCCTGTGGATAATTAGTACACTGTGAGAGCTCCGACATAGGATAGTAATGTTTGACAGTTGACTATGAATGAAGAGAAATCAAAGCGGCAATTCAAAGTGACATGTTTTATTGAAACGCGTCAGGTCGGCTTGAAAGCCTCCGCGTAACTCCCCATTTAATCTGTTGCTGTCTGGGAGGTTTTAACCTCTCAGTTACCAGCCGCAAAACTGAATATAGACTTTTGTGGTACACAACCAAAAGACTTTGAGTCCGGGCGCCGAAGGGTTGGATAGGCAGGAAGGGAAAAGATTGGATTTGCAGTCTTAAGAGAACAGAACAGCAGTGAAAAAGGAAAAGGGCCCAAGCAAACATACTCCCTTGATCAGGGCGAGAGGTAAGCCCAGGAGAGAAAAAAAGAAAGGGTAGGTTTGAAGTAAAGAGAAGTGAGGGCAGTTGAGTCAAAGAGCTGTGCCTCCAGTGCTCTGTGGTGACCAGTCGGCGAGCTGGAGACACAAATGGAATGGCGGTAGGAAGTGAAAAGCTGGCCGGCCTCCCACTGCAATATTTCTTTAGATAAAACCAGGAGAGGAGACCGGCAGCTGAAGGGAGATAGAAGAGGTGTAGACGAAATGGAGTCCGGACAACAAGTGCCCCCATTTGATCCCCTTCCCAATAATTGTTATAGTCTGCCTTCTGTATTGTCGAACGAGAGGCTGTTCGCTCACAAATCCTGAAGTGAAAGGCTTTGAACTTTGCTTCGCACTGGATACCAATCTCTTCGCGTGGCCCAGTAATAATAATTGAGTCCACTTCAACTTCATTTTTTCTGCTCTTGAGGAAAGTTCATTTAGACAACCAGCTATAATAGCCTATCAGGGTGATTTCTTACATTGGCTTGACAGTGGTATGACCTTGTGACCTTGCAGGACAGCTGGCTGTACCATCTGACAGTGGCGGCAGGCGGTGGGGCGGGGAACATCGGGACAGAATATGAGCAGATTCTGTCTAAGTTGATGGAAGCCGATGGAGACCCTAGTAAGTTGGAGTGTTTGGGTTTTGTTTTGTTGTTGTTATTGTTTTTCTTTATGGATTTTCTATTTATTAAAAAGAATTAAAATTCAAGCTTCGTAACTCAATGAAAGTATGCAATTTTCTAAGACAAAACACTGACTTAGATTTTATTGTACCTATCCAACTTAGATACTGGTGCAATTATTAAGCATTTGTTGCTGCATAGAAGGGAATACTAAGTCAGTTTAATAGAACCTGGTACTGCTGAAGCCTATGGTGTCAACATTCTTATGTGCATACCAAATTTAATTTAGCATCTTTTCACTTCTAAATTTTCTCCAAAGTTAACCATTTATAATAATAGTTACATAAAACTAAAGGAAGATAGTTTATAACGATCAACCTATTATATTTATCTTTTTTTTTCTAAATGACAGAACCTCAAAACCATCAGACTATGCCACTTTAATTAAATGTACTGAGATTCTGTGAATTTTGAGCTGCTTTAGTTTTATTTTTAATTCTTTTAGCAAGAACTAAATATATTCAAGGTAACATTTATTTGGTTTCACAACCGTCTTCTGTATTACACACCTGTTCCTTTGATACTGTGATGGTTTCTGCTCCGCGAAATGAACCTCCACCATTTTAATGTAGTTTCCTATCAACTAATCAAAGTAATTAAATAAGTCTAAAATATTTCTAAAAAGATGTGACTTGGACATATTTGTAGGCATCCAGGTGGAGGGATTTCAAAAAGGGGCTCAGTGTTCGGCTCAGGTTCATTTAATATCCTACATATAGTGAAGCCAGGTTATATAACGTGTCATTGGTGGCCATAGCATATCATTGTCAAGAAAGCAGGGTCGCGCTAAATCGGGGTTCAATTGACTGAATTACCTTTGAATTCAAGAAATTCCGGGTCCAATAATGCACAGCGTTGTATCCGAATTCGCGTAAAATTGGGGCGTGTAAAATCGGGGCGTCACTGAATGTCTTTATAATATAAGGAAAGCTGTTATATGTAAGTGTGTATGTGTGTGTTCTGCGTAGGTGCTGTGTACTGGAAGCATCCTGTGCTGCTCCACTCAAAGGACCCGATCACTAAGCCGCTCACCACGCTGCCCTCCGCAGACCTCCAGGAGAGGACCATAGAGCTGTTCAAGGTGGGTGGCGGGTTACGCGATAAGTTTACTCACCAGGGGACCACATCCAGTCAAACCAATGACTTACAAAACTGATACTTCTTGCTACCTAGCCTGCCACTCGGCATAACTAGGATAGGGAAGGTACTGGTTAGGATAATGTGACTGAGTTAGATATCGGGTCATGGTGCCGGCAGCATGGTTTCTCATTGGTGCAGCACTATATAACAGGGATGAAAGATCTCGGCGATTTCGAGGATTTCAGCGTCTTTTGATATTCACTGATTAACATTCACAAAATATCAAGGAATCAAGATATATGTGACAGCAATGGAGGATATTGCGATGTTGTGGTTCAAACAATTGCCGTTGGCGTCGCCACTGAAGTAGTGGGGCTGATGGTATGGTCGTCTGTACTGACTAGTCCTTTATACTGACGTACTGATGGTGTAGTCCTGTCTCCTGACTGTAGTCTGATGTACTGACATACTGACGGCATGGCCCTGTGTACTGACTAGTCCTCTGTATTGACATACAGACAGTATTTTCTTGTGTACTGACATGCTGACAGTATAGTCTTGTGTACTGACATACAGACGGCATATTTATGTGTCCTGACTGTAGTGCTGTGTACTGACCAGTCCTGTGTATTGACATACTGTGACAGTATTGCATTGTGTACTGACTAGTCCTGTGCACTGACTGTAGTCTGGTGTACTGACATACTGATGATATGGTCCTGTGGACTGACATACTGATGCTATGGTACGTTGTACTGACTGCAATCCTGTGTACTGACATACTGATGATATTGTTCTATCTACTGACTAGTCCTGTGTACTGACATACTGACTGTAGTCTTCTGTACTGACATACTGACGGTATAGGTCTGTGTACTGACTAGTCCTTGCACTGACTAGTCATGTGTACCGGCATACTGATGGTATGGTCTTGAGTACTGACTGTTGTTCAGTGTACTGACATACTGATGGTATTGTCCTGAATACTGACTGTAGTCCGGTGTACTGACATACTGATGGTAAGGTCCTGAGTACTGACAATGGTCCTGTGTAGGCCTACTGATTGGCCCAGTGTACTGACATACTGGCAGTGTGGTCCTCTGTACTGTTAGTATGGTCCTGTGTACTGACTGTAGTCCTGTGTACTGACATCCTGACTGTAGTCCTGTGTTCTGACGAGTCTGTGTACTGACTTACTGATTGTATGGTCCTGAGTACTGACTAGTCCTGTGTGCTGACATACTGGCGGTATGGTTCTGTGTCCTGACTATTCTGGTAGACTGACAGTATTGTTATGTGTGCTGACTGTAGTCTGATGTACTAACTGCAGTCCTGAGTACTGATATACTGACAGAATAGTCCTGTGTACTGACTGTAGTCGTGTGTGCTGACTAGTCCAGTGTACTGACATACTGACGGTATGGTCCTGTGTACTGATTAGTCCAGTGTACTGACCTACTGACAGTCTGGTCCGGTATACTGACATACTTATACTTACTTATCTTCTTCTGCTTAAGAAATTAGGCATCAGTGCCTGTTAGCAGCTTTGGCCTGTCTAAGTGGGACCTAGTGAAATTATAGTTTTCGTGCGGCGAGCGCTGACTGTAGCGGTAAATTTCCCAGTGCTTATCGAGGCGTCCTTTGAAAGAGTTTAAGCTTGGGGCATTCACTACATCAGCTGGTAATCTGTTCCAAGTGTTCCCGGCTCTTTCAGTGAGGAAATTTTGACGAACTTGCTTGTTAGTTCTGGGTTTGACGATCTTCTTATTATGCCCTCTGGTTATCAGACCGTGTGTTGGCTCGAGTATGATGTACCGGTTTTTGACTGTATAAGTTCCGCTGAGGTGTTTGTAGATCTCAATGAGGTCTCCGCGGGCCCTTCTGTAGTATAGGCTTGGCAGGTTTAGTGCTCGTAGTCGGTCTTCGTAAGAGAAATTCTTCAGGCTTGGTACTAGGCGGGTTGCGCGCCTCTGTACTCTCTCGAGAAGTTCACAGTCCTTCCTGTACATTGGTGCCCATGCTGGATATCCATATTCTAGCTTGCATCTCACCAGGGATGTGTATAGCTTGGTCAGACTGACTTCATCCAGGTATGTGTAAGTACGTCTTATGAGGCCGAGTGTTCTATTGGCTTTCCCAGCCTGGGTCTCACAATGAATAGAGAAGGTCAGGCTCGGGTCTATCCAGACCCCCAAGTCTTTTTCGAGATCCGTGCTCTGCAACTCTATCTGTTCTCCTGCAGCTGTAGACATTTTATAGTTTGCCCACTGAAGTACATACTGACTGGTCACTGACATGCTGACATTATGGTCCTGTGTACTGACATAATAATGGTATGGTCCTGCAAACTGGCTGCATGTTGTCTTGTAGTATCTCCGTTTAAGCTCACTAGTACCAATGCACCACCTATAGTCGGAAAAACTAACTACGCTAAATGTCCCCCATTGGTTAATCCGAATCCTGTTCTTATATCATCTTGATGTTGCTAAAACATACAGCTTAACAAGAAAGAGTTAAGCATGGGCAGTCACAAGTTGAAATGGCAATGCTAATCCTATGATGGGAATATCTACATTTTCGCGGAAATTTACCATTGATTCTTTCTGAACCCACTAGATGGCGCCAGGGTCTCAATCTGATTTCCGCATGTTAGGCCAGAGACCACTTTCAAATCTGATAAAGTCACCATGCGTGTGCACGGTCACAAGTCAGGAAACCGGTCCTGAGAGTAAACCTTAGATGCTGCTTGGATGTAAAACCCAAACAAACACATGACTACTCTGTTTTCTTTTGCTGTTTGTGTGTTGCTGTTGCTGTTGGTTGGTTGTTAGAGTTTTACATCCTGTCAACAACTAAGGTCATATCAGGACAGTGTTGCTGTTGTTGTGGTTGGTGTTGTTGCTGTTGTTGTGACTGGTGTTACTGAGGTCATGTGTTGCTGACCCGCATTGTTGCTTCTTCCTGTTCCAGTCATGCCAGACGTTCATGACGATGGCGCTCGACTCGCTGCAGATCGACTACCACGTGACGCTAGCGCAGACGACACTTGACACGTGCCTGCAGTACCCCGAGCTGCAGAACGAGCTGTACTGCCAGCTGCTGAAGCAGACCTCCCGGCACCCGCCGCAGCAGAAGACCGGTGTGCAGGTGGGTGGTGGGCGGTGGTGGGCGGTGGGAGATGGATATGAAGATGGGCAGTGGGTGGTGGACAGTGGAAAGTGGGCGATGGGAGGTGGACAGTGGAAGGTGGGCAGTGGGAGGTGGACATTGAATGGTGGGAGGTGGGCGATGGGAGGTGGGAGATGAACAGTGAGAGGTGGGCAGTGGGAGGTGGGAGATGGATAGTGGAAGGTGGGTGATGGGACGTGGACAGTGGGAGGTGGGAGATGTGCAGTAGGAGGTGTGCAGGGGGATGTGGGAGGTGGACAATGGGAGGTGGGCAGTGGGAGATGGACAATGGGAGGTGGGCAGTGGGAGGTGCTGCCCTGTTCCTGCTCTGATGCTGTGCTTCTGTTCCCCTTCTGATGCCCTGATTCTCTGTTGCTCTTCTGTTGGCCTTCTGTTACTCTAATGCTGCCCTTCTGTTACTCTAACACCCTTCTATTGCCCTTCTTTTGCCCTTCTGATGCCCAGATTCTCTGATGCTGCCCTTCTGATGCCCTTATATTGCCCTTCTGATGCCTTGATTCTCTGATGCTGCCCTGATACTCCGATGCTGCCCTCCTGTTGGCCTTCTCTTGTCATGTTGCTACTCTGATATTGTCCTGCTGCCGCTCTGATGCGGCTCCGCCTCTCCGTAGAACCTGCTGCTGTGTGGCTCACACTCGTGGTTCCTGTGCGACGCATCTCCCACCTCGCCGACCAACTCGGTGATGGACCTGAGCGAGTCGAAGCTGAACCCGGTGAACTATGTGCTCGTGCAGGGCTGGCAGCTGCTCGCCGCCACCATCAGCCTCTTCCTGCCCAAACAGAGTGTCCTGTGGTACCTGAAGGCGCACCTGCACCGAAATGCAGACCCCAGGTGAGTGCCAGACCACGCTTAGTGGCAATCTGCAGGTGAGTGCCAGACCCCAAGTGAGTGCCAGAGCCTGGTTAGTGGCAGACCACAGTGAATGCAGATCCCCGGTGAGGGGGTAAGATTCGAACCCCAAGTTCAAATCCTTGCCAAGTGAAACCGATGACTTAAAAGTTGTGCTTTTCCTGGCGCTCGACAGTACTAGGATAGGGTAAGGTAAAGGAGCAGTGGAATGAGGAAGAACAATTGTCCGCCATTAAAATTTCCCTTGCTTAATCAACGAATGTCACCAACAACAACAACAAAATGTCTTTTAAAACCATGTGCCAGACAAGTTACCGCATTTGCAGATAGGGGGTGCCACCATCGGCCTGGTTGCATAGTCGATGAACAATTAATAGTAAGAGCAGTGCAGTAGATGACTTAGGATAATAATGAGTGAAAGCTTCCAATAAATTATACTTGTATAGGAGTAGCTACAAATAATAAACAAGACAAGAGAGGGTAAATGGATTGGCAACTTTATATATATATCTCGACCAATGGCTCGGAATACCCGTACCGGTAACAACAATAAAAAGAAAAAAGTAAGTGAGTGGGGCGAGGCAGGCGCTCTGACGGTGTATATATAGGCCAAAACAGGACCGAAGCACCACCGGAGCAGGCTTGCAGCAAGGTGGCGTAGTGCCAGTGAAACAATAGACCGTTTCATAATAACATTGGTAACATATTCAAATGGACATAATGTATTTTATGCCTACCTATATTCGCATAATTCTTTATATGTCTTATAATGATTATACATCACATATATATTCGGGCAGTGTCCTTCTGTTTGGAGATTTGTAAATGGCCACCATACTCGTTGGGCAGCTTGAAGGGGGGAATTGGGAAGTAAGTGGTCTGTTGATCGACCTTGACCCTTGACCCTTGACCTTCAGGACTGACGTCGGGAAGCTCGCCATCTTCTGTCAGCGTGCCTTGGAGCGGACGTTACACAACGGGAACAGGGAGGCGCGCCCGTCACGCATGGAGATCATGTCGATCCTGCTGCGCAACCCCTACCACCACTCGCAACCCATCTCCATACCCGTCCACTTCCTCAACACCACATACCAGGTGAGGTTTGGGCCAGCGCACTGCGGCACACTCGTCTTTTCTCCATGTTTTAAACAAATTGTTGAAATTCCAAACTATTAGCCCTTTGGGGCTCCGACCAATCGGGTGCGCCCACTGGTTTCACGCGCATACAGACCAGGATGGCCTGAATGTACCTGCAATCGGGTAGCACTTTATTTCTGATGTGACCTACAGATTTTCAGGAAAACATTTCTAGAAATGCAATTCAACTACAGGCATCTGCTCCCTGGCTGTAAGCACGTGGGACTTTAGGGTTTACCCAGGCACTCCTGGACGCAAAGGGTTAACTGTGGCATTGCACTTAGAACTGCTAAGAATAGCTCGTGTTACTAGCCCTTTAACCCTATCAGCCCTAAAGAGATTTCCATTGTTAAGTCCCTGGAGTCCTGAACGAATTGTTACATAACTGTAGTTGAATTGCATTTCTAGAAATGTTTTCCTGAAAATTTGTAGATCATATCAGAAATATGGTGGCTACCCAATTGCAGGCGAATTCAGGCGCTCCCAGACAATAAATGTGTGAAGCTTGCAGGCGTATTTGGGCACTTCCGCCCTTAAAGTGCTAACGCAGGGAGCCAGGGAAAGGGTTGCGATCTGGGGATGATGAGTACATTGATTGACAGTCAACTGTCATGGCATTGGTCGCCAAGCCATCACACTTTCTGTAGCAGCGGTAAACAATCTCCAACTCTCAAACAGCCATTCCCATGCCGCCCCCTGGTGAGAATACAGAAGACTAAATGTGACCAGTGTGCGACACCGCTGGCGCCACCTGGTGTTAGTTCTCGAAACTAACATACTGAAATAGAGATCATTATGAGGCTTGGCCAATGTTAACCCGTTTACTTTCACCATCAATAGACCCCTTTCAATGTTTACTAACATCGTGTATGCGCGTGCAGCTTGGCTGCAGAACGAAGCCACACTGCCATTGAGTTTGTCAATATGCGCAGTGCAAAACGTTAGTTGTATTCAAAATTAATAGAAATCCAGAACCAGAACCTTAAATATTTAATATAATCTGTGTGTGAAGCATGTTATCTGTCTGTGTCTCAAGCGGTTTGTTTCTAGGTGGTGTGATTTTAGAGATATTTAACTTTTTCTGTAAGAAGATTGCTCACGGCCATTGACAATGCATTGAGTTTGCCGATACGTGCAGTGTAAAACGTTAGTTTTATTCAAAATTAATAGAAATCCAGAACTAGAACCTTATAAATTTAATATAATCTGTTTGTTAAGCATGTTATTTGTTTGTGTGTCAAGCGGTTTGTTTCTAGGTGGTGTGGTTTTAGAGATATTTCACTTTTTCTGTCAGAATATTGCTCACTGCCATTAACAATGCATTGAGTTTGTCGATATGCCCAGTGCAAAACCTTAGTTTTATTAAAATTAATAGAAATCCAGAACCTGACCCTTATAAATTTAATATAATCTGTTTGGTAAGCATGTTATCTATTTATGTGCCAAGCAGTTTGTTTCTAGATTATGTGGTTTTAGAGATATTTCACTTTTTCTGTACGAATATTGCTCACAGCCATTGACAATGCACTGAGTTTGCCGATACGCGCAGTGCAAAACGTTAGTTTTATTCAAAATTAATAGAAATCCAGAACCCGAACCATATCAATTTAATATAATCTGTTTGTTAAGCATGTTATCTGTTTGTCTTCCAAGCGGTTTGATTCTAGGTGGTGTGGTTTTATATATATTTCACTTTTCACTATGAAGATTGCTTATAGCCATTGAGTTTCCAGTGTAACAGTGTGTTGTCCTGCACCCAAGCAGCGTGCGCACTGACCTAAATACCCATGCTGACGTCATATGAAATAGGTCTATAGTGCCACGCTTAGTTTCCTCACCTACTTCTAGAGGGCACCACTTTTTAAACGCAAAGTGATGTCTTATGTTGCCATAGCTACAGACTGATTTAAAGTTGCATAGTCCGATGGTTTTTGAGTTTCTGTCATTTTTCTTAGATAAATATATTAAATTGATTGCCATAATCTACCTTACTTTAGTTTGACGTAACTTTTATTTGAAATAGCTAACTTTTAAGATATTTGAACTGCAAAGATGCAAAATTAATTTTGACAAGTCATTGGTTTGACTCGACCGAGAACCGAACTCTCGATCTCCCGCACGGGAGGACACTTGTAGAAATCTCGCAGCCAAGGTCACTGGAAGGTCATTGGAAGGTCACCTCTTGTGTTTGTGTGCCCTTTGCAGGTGGTGAGCTTTGATGGCTCGACGACGGTGCAGGAGTTCCTCAACACGTTGAACAAGACGATCGGCATGCGGGACTGCGCGCTCTCCGGCTTCAGCCTGTTCACCGACGACCCAGCGGGCCAAGAGCTGGAGCACTGCCTTAAAGGTCATCTCAAGGTCAGTGCTAAAGAAGGAGCGGCAATCAAAGAGTGGCATATGTTGTTGAATCCACTTGTAGGTTACTATTTTTATTTTTTTATTTTAATTTTTATTATTATCGTCATCATTATTATTAGGTTTCTATTTGTATTTATTGTAATTAAAAAGAAGTATCATCATCATTATTATTATTATTATTTTGGATAAGAATTGACACGGACACTCAATATTCAAAATGGTGCGTTGTTATCTTTGCTGAACCCTAATAGCCATTCCTGGTTTTTTTATTTTATCACATAATTGTGAGAAATAAGAAATATATACAAAAAGTAATAGAAGAAATTAGGCAATGACAGAAGCGCATCCGCCTTGGGCCAGGTTCAGATGCAGAACATCGAAGCAATCGATCATGGAGTCGTTAGTACTAGTAGTGTATACGTGCTTCTCCTGTTTGCTCCACCATAACTGATTCTACCCCAGTCCTCCAGTCATCTACTGGTCAGGCCGTCCGCCTCGCCTGGTGGCGCCACCTGGCTGCATCGTCCTCACTGACGCTCGCCCCACCCCTGTACCACTCTCTAAATAAAATGTGATATATATAGTCGAGTTGGTAGAGTCAGAGTGATGCAGTCCAAGACTGCGGAAATAGTTGAGTGCACTTCCGCTATTTTTACTCATATAATTCATATACAGCACGTATACATGTGATTTTTGGGGGGTAGGACTAGGAGAGTCAATATTGTTATTCAATGGAACATTTCATTTGACAAGGCCCAGGCACTGGTATTGATGTTTTGATGTACTGATGTTGATAATAAAAAAATTAAACAAATTAAATGGGATGTTGCATGTGAATGGCGGAAGTGTTGGGGGAGATTGGATTGTATGATTTAGGATTTATTGTGCTTATGTTGTTAGTGTATATATTTGGTTTCATAGCTCTGCTGAGTTCAGTTCGGTAGTTTCCTATTACGTACTGAATATACCCATTCCTATTTTTGACTTCCCAATGCATGCTTGATTTCAGTTATGTGACGTCATCTCCAAATGGGAGCAGGCGTTCCTGCACCATCACTCTAAACGGGGCCGTCCCGACACGTCACGGACCGTCAAACTTACCTACAAGAACAGGTACGTCATCCTTCAGACACAACTTGGGTGGTCGAATCACCCAGGCCGTGTTCGATTAGGACGGTCCGGACCATTCGGGTCATCCGAGTAGTGAGGATTTAAAATAGAACACCCCGAGGTCAGCCCAAAAATATATGGGCCGTATGCAAAATGATCCGACCCCAATAGACTACATCACAGTTCCAGCGGCGCGGTGCATTGTGGGATGCATCAGAGCAAAACAAACCCACGAGAAGCACATGGCACATGCTAATACACTGGGTGCAGCTATGAAATGGGCTAGTTTCAGCTCATCTCAGCTCTTGTTTGAAACATAGAATACCAACTAAAAAATATATATAATAAATTAAGATATTAATCTTTTATCCAGCATTGTATTTACATCAATATAATCAGCACATCGTATGCGATGTGCATTTAGATTTAGACAAGTTTAGGCACTCAGACTAGTGTTAGAGCCATAGCCAGAGTCAGTTTTATTTATTTTATTCATGTTTTTATTTATATTCTATGGTTAATGACATATGTAGAAATAGAAAATGAGTAGGGTTAATCAGATATTGGTTATATATTTCTTTGAAACAAGTTTTTGTTGACACATTTGAGATTTTAATATTTAGAACAAGAATTACTTCTGACTAATCAATGGTGATGTAAACATCAGCCTGTAAAGTGACTGAAATTGTATGTTTGTTAGCTCAAAATGCTTAATTATGGAGAGTTGTATCTTAAACATATTCATTATATTATTATATTGCATCCTTCCATCCATGTTTGTGCCAAATTGTTATGTATTTCTATTTTTTTTGAATAAAATGCCAGCTTTGCCCTACGCGTATCGGCAAACTCAATGGCCGTATGCATTTGCTTTGCTCCCGGCGCCGTTTTCAGCGCATGCGCAGTCGGAACCGTGATATAGTCTATTCCCCACGTCTTGGCTGGGGGTGTCAGGAGCATTTGTGCTGGTGCTTGGTGAGCGCCTGTAATGCAAAGCTACACTTTTCTTCTTTTTTTTATGTAAAAGTATGATAATCCAGATTAAAATAAACATATAACTAAATTATGCAATCATAAAATTCTTTAAATCCTATTTTGTTGTCGTTATATTGGTTATTTAAACAAAATGTTTTGGATTAAGCCACCATTTTTCCCACCCTGAGCGCATTCGTTTATGCAACTTGAGGTTGTAGGGCCTGCGCATACGCAAAAAATGGTTTGGACGTTCCGAGTTGTTTAATCGATTACGGCCCCAAAGCGCTGGCTGGCTTCCCACGGGGTATGTTGTGGGGTTGAACACCAGCCGAGTCAAATCAATGACCTACTAAATTTATACTTGTCGCCACCTAGCCAGGTGCTCGGCATTAATAGGATAGGGCAAGGACTGGTTTGTTCAGTATCAGGATAATGTGACTGAGTGGGATGTCGGGTCATGTTGACTGATCCGGTCTCCTAGTGGGGCAGCATGACAAAGTATTGTCCCAAGTCGGTAGCCATTCTGATATGACCTTAGACGTTGCTAAGATGTAAAGCACCAACAAACAAACAAAACAAATTCGTTGAGACAGGCTTTGAATGAGACTAACTTTCCAGTACGAGTTTTACATATGTTAAAGTTGCATAACCCGTTGGTTTGTACTTTTTGCGGTTATATATTAGTTTGTCAATTATAGCCGACTCCACTGTTGTTTGGAGTAACATCTTTTTTAATAATTGGCAAACTTTCGGAATATTTTAAATGCAACAAACCAGACGGGATTGGCGAATTAGTTAGAGCATCTGTGTCCCGTGTTGATAGATCGTGGGATCATGGGTTCGAACCCTGGTCGAGTCAAACCAATGACTTAAAAATTGATACTTGTCACTTCCTAGCCTGGCGTTCTGCATTATTAGGATAGGGCAAGGAGCAGTGGAATGAGGAAGACAAATCATCCGCGATTGAAATTTTCCCTGCTTAATCAACTAATGTACCAAACAAAAACAAAAACAAAAAAACAATGCAAAATAATATGTGCGTGCGCACCATTTGAACCCAAGTGCAATAAACCATTGCTACGTTAACTAGGTCACATAGCCACCTGTTGAAGCCAGCGAGTTTTTGCTTTTCCAAAGGAGCAAAGCTTGAGAGGAATGATTGAAGCTGCATAGTCCAATGAAAACATCAAATTTTCAAAACCAAAGCAATTATCTAGATTTGATTCTATATATAGATCTAACTTAGATACTGGAGCATTTATTAAACGTTTTCCGCCACATAGAAGGGAATACTGGAGCAATTTAATAGAACCTGTTATTGCAGAAGCCTATGTTGTCAGCGTTTTGGCGTGCTTGCCAAAACTAATTTTACATGTCTGCGCTTCAAATATCTCAAAAGTTAGCTATTTAAAATAGAAGTTACTTCAAACTAAAGTAAGGTAGATTATAAAATCAACCTAATATATCTATCTCAGAAAATGATTGAAACTCAAAACCATCGAACTATGCAACTTTAATGAGTACACCAGTGTTTAACTTGGATATGTAGAATCAAATCGAAGTCTTACTCATTAAGAGTTTTACTTTTTGTAATATGTTTCCATCGGATTCTGCGGGTTTAAAGCTGAGATTCCATCAACAAGTAATGTGCCAGGTGATATGCGCCATGTGACTTGCGGCATGCGTGAGCGGAGTGTGCATTTATGCGCTCATCATTGTGTTTCTATGGTGTGGAGAAAAATTAAAGCGATATAAAATATCAGGAATAGAGGGGAATGTCTGGGTGTCATCCCCGACGCCATGACACCCAACATAATCAGGGCGCTTACATCTATCAACCAATCACATTTAGATGTTATATATGCTGTATAAGAATTATACGAGTATAATAACCTGGAATTCCATACTCGCTCCTCACATCCACCCACCAGTAATCGGGTGGTGGAGCCTCGGGCTAGTCATCTACTGCTCCAACCTACTCAACCTCAGCTCCGACAGTGGCGCCACCGCTCGCTTCTGCTCATTAACCTAATTCACTTAACGCATTCAACGGTTGGCCTGAGCTCCCACATTACCGCCGAAAATACTGTACTGTTCAAATAAGTAATATATATATACACACACACACACATACAAGTGGTGATTATTCCTGTTCCATTTCTAAATGCGTCCTGGTGATACCTTGCAGAATGTACTTCAAGTCTCTGGTGCGGACGGAGACGGAGAAGGAGCGTCTACTCTTAGTCTACCAAGTCAACGACGACATCATCAATGGGCGCTTTCCCCTTAACCGGGACCTTGCCGTCGAGTTGGCCGCTCTCCTTGCACAGGCAAGTTCCTTAGTCAACCCTACGGGGATCACCCGAATTTATATTTGAAGCAGTGAAGCCTTATCCTTTCTTTCAATCATAGAAAGTATTTATTTATATATTTATTTGTTCATGCAGTTATTTAATTATTTATGTATGCATATATATGTCGTGGGGGCCGATGAAAAAGGGAAATATTGTGCCTAGAGCAGGATTCGAACCCACACCTCTTGAATTCTGGACCAGTGTGCTAACTAGTACACCAACTAGGCTCCCTGATGTCATCACCCTGTCCACTACTACCCGTGTATGTGGCTTCTTGACAGAGAGGTCAGTGCAGAGTTATAAGCTATGTGTATATATATATATTTATATATATATATATTTATCTATATATATATATATATATATTTATATGTACATATTTTACGGATCTTACTTGGGTACAGATGAAGGATAACTGGTGTTTTCCCTAGGTACTTGCCTCGGATAGTCGTAGCCCAGGGAAAAGGAAGCACATCCGGGTCCAGCAATTAGCATAATCAGCTCACAGCAGGAGGGCGTCTTGTGAGCAGCTCTGACAGTTTTTCTACATTTACTGCAAAATCAAATAGGTTATTATCTTTCAAACTCGATATGTTGGTTTAGTTCATATTAGCATTCACGTACAAAGTTTGAAACTTTTTGACAAGTTATTACTGTTTTACAGCTTGGTTTTGATCATACTTGGCCTAATCGATAGAACAAGGCGTCCATTGTTTGGTTATTAATTAAGCAGCCCGTTGCCGAACGGAGAGATGTTGGCAGGAGCCAGTTAGTTACATGATTAGGGATTCATTCCCTGAGTCTCATTAAGATTCCCCATTTGTGATTCTCGTTATGGCGTACCTCCGAATCCTATAGTAGTTTCTTCAACTTGTTGACGAAGAAAGCCACAGATGGGAGAAGTTTATAGGTACTTAGAGTGTGGGAGGGCACCACTACACTGGTCCCTACCCCTCGTTTGGATCGGTTGGTTAACCATACTGTCATCCTGCGACTGTCTGATAGCCATACACCGGCGTTAAAAATTGATTTAACACCATAAATACACACCTAGTATAATTATACTCTAATCATCAGTAGGTATGCGGGTATTGCAGTACCTCTGATACCTTAGGTGTTAAATACCTCAGGGAGTTTGACGCCTCTGCCTTGCAAAGTTGTAAACCACTGCCTTGGGGTACAGGTTCTTGATAGAACCAAAGGCTAAGGGAGTAAACCCGAACAGAAAACCATGTTACCGCGGCAGCATTAAGGGTGGCGATGAATGGAACTCCCAACATCTCCCGACCAGCCACTGCAGGGACAAATAGTTTGCGCCTGTCTTGACGTGTTCTTGCCGGTGTGAGACCTATTTGCTCCCCGAGAGAGTGCCGCTAGTAACTTGCAAAAGCCAGCAGCACTTCACCACTTTGCAAGCAGCTTTTATGAAATGTCCAACCGCATGAAATGACATCACTCTCACAGGAGAGATCTAATTGGAGAGCGGCGGTTAACTAATGAAAGCAGTCTTTGTCGCATTGCGACTGATAGCATGATGAATTATCAGTGTGCTATTCCACCTAAGACAATGCCTAATCATTGTTCTTCTTGTTACTCACAGTCTCGGAGCCATGTCTATGAAGCGGAGTAAGGCAGAGGCAACTCACACACTCAGTGCGAATGAAGACGCAACACCAAAGCCGCGGGTACAAAGGTCGCCATCGCCAGAACAAAGAGATTCTGAGGAGGCAGGGGGGGTACAACACCAGCCCCGGCCCCGGCCCAGGCCCAGCTGATACGGACCTAGACGAGCAGGTTGCCAGGCTAGTGCAACAGAAGATTGAAGAAATGTTACCATCTAGAGCGGGTTTGTCAAAGAAAAGGCGAACCACGGTTCCGCTAGACTCCGATGAGTTGGAATGGGAGGACCTCTCTGAATATCAGGTGTCAACAGACGACGACTTAGAGGAGGAGGTGTTTGTGTCTGCGCAGAAGCGCAAACACAAGAAAAGAGACAATTCCTCAGAAGGAGATGAGTACATGAAGGCACGTAAAAAGAAGCCCCTCGTGAAGAAGAGTAAGAAAAAGTCCAAGTATAGAAGGAAATGCAAATCCTCCTCCTCGGACTCGTTGTCAGACTCATCGACGACGAGTTCAGACTCAGACACCAAGCAATCAGGCAAATACGCTAAATCGTGTGGGAAAGAAATGAAAAAGTGTTAGGTGAAGAGACACAACAAAATACACATTACAACACTCATGAGGAAGACCATTCAAGGGCACTTTAACACCTCCAAACCAGCAGAGGTCATCAAGATGGCGGAGAAATTTACACGGATTAAAGGGATCCTGGAATCCGCCATCAAAGAGATGGATCCTGAGGTGAAGCTCAGTGAAGAGAGGAAAAGGTTTGAGATGGCTCACCACACGGTACATAAAGGGGTACTCTCGGCTCCTGTAGCCATTGCGCCCATCGCCAACAGGATGATGGTAGAGAACAAGTTCTTGTCACTCTGTGACGATATGAACGGAGGGATTGCGTTACTAACAGCAACTAGCAACTTCCTCTCCTCCAGACGGTTTGAGAACGGCTTTAAACCGGTCTGCACAGACACTGGAAAAGAGGTGGCGCGGTTCAAAGAGATTGCGGACAACGATGGGAAAGGAATACACACTATTCCTTGCACCAAAGCCTATTAAGGGTAAGCCGCTGGACAAGCCCAAGATGTTTGGCGGACAGCTGCAATACTTGTTCAAGCAAGTGGAGACCAGCTCCAAGTGCGGAAAACACATGGAAACTGACAAAAAGAAAGCGGCTGATCGCAACTCCAACCGCTTCCAGAAGCTGAGGCAGGATTTTCGCAACCGAAGAACCAGCCAAAGGGGAGGCCGATTCGGAACCAACTTCAGCTTCCAAGCCAGAGGAAGGGGCCAAAGGCAGTCGTTCGACTGGAACGACGGGAACAGCCCCTTCAAGAGGGAGTTCAACACTCAGAAGCCATTCCCCTACCCAGGGAACAAATAGAAGTGGCGGCTCAAACAATAGCACTAAGCAATACCTTTCAAGCGGGTAACCTCAATAACTGTCTTTCGGAATGGAATAAAGTTACAGATAACTTAACTATCCTTAGCCGAGCAGAAGGGATAAGGATCCCGTTAATAGAAGAACCTATTCAAAATACAATACCATTTCCATATCGGTTTCACTGTTCAGAACGTGAAGCATTAAACAATCAAGTCCTTAAGTTTTGTGAAAAGGGCATTATAGAACCAGCACTACACGTTGCTGGGGAATTCATTTCGAATGTTTTTTTAAGACCGAAACCAAACGGAGGTGTTAGACTAATTTTAGACCTAACTTTATTTAACAAATTCGTAGAATACAAAAATTTAAAAATGTTTTTGTTAGAAACTGCGAGAGACTTAGTCACACAAGGTGCTTGGCTAGCCAGCGTTGACCTTAAAGATGCTAACTACATGGTACCCATCTATAAACACGATCGAAAGTATTTAAGATTCTGTTGGAACAGCAAACTTTATGAGTTCACGTGTATGACAAATGGACTAGCCTGCTATCCATGTATTTTCACAAGGTTACTCAAACCAATTTTTCTTTTCCCTTATGGCTAGGAAAGGACATATCATGTTTCCATACATTGACGATTCATTTATTGTCACGCAAACACAACAACAATGGCAAACAGCAGTAGATAAATTATGTAAAACTTTTACAAATTTATGTTTCTATAAATGAAACTAAATCAGTACTAACGCCAACAAACAAACTAAAAATTCTGGGGTTCTTTATTGACACCATAAAAATGACTATTTCATTAACAGAACAAAAAGTTGATAAATTCACAACAATAGCAAACCAATTACTACAATTGAATAAACAAGTTGCAGTCTTGATAGGAATAATGATAGCCTATGCATCAGCTTTCTTATATGCCCACTCCCATATCAAATCACCCGCATTAAAGGAAATTTCGAGCGGCCTATGACAATTTCGCCAGAACGATATAAGTTGGTGGCTTTCGCACATAAACAACTCACTTGACCCAATTAGGATTGGAGAGCCTAACACTATGATCACAACAGACACTGGGGCCCCTAGAGACCAACAGACAACAGGTGGCCATTGGATGGAAGATGAAATCTCCGACCACATTAATGTATTAGAGCTTAGAGCCATTTACCTAGGACTCCGCAGTCTGATTCACATCCCTAAAAATCATGTAAGAGTTCTAACAGATAACACAACAGCTATGGCTTACATTCGTAATATGGGAGGGACTCACTCCAAACCATGTAACAATCTGGCTAAACTCATTTGGGATTGGGCAGAGAAACATGAAATATGGCTAACAGTGGCACATATTCCAGGCAGCCAAAACACTTTGGCTGACACGAAAAGCAGACATTTCCATGACCATTTAGAATGGTCACTGTCTTTACGTATCTGTATGTATATACAGCCTTTGAAATAAGAGTTTGTCTGCTTGTCCAGGACAAGTGAAAATTCAGACGGACAAGTGAAAATCACATATATATACATACATGTGCATGTATACATGCACATATATATAGGGGTCATTTTTTTTAACTGGGCGCGAAAGTGTGATATGGAATCCAAAAGTGAAAACCTTCCAAATAATAGCCTAATCCAATGTCCTATGAAGGTATGCATGTTGTGCATATGTCAGAGTTGAAAAAAAATGAATTTCACTTTTTGAATTAGATCTGATACAAATTGAGCAATAGATTAATATCACTTGTGTAACATGAAAATCAAAGACACATCCAGAACCACATTTTAACATATACAACACAGTCAAACAAGATTTTATTGATTACTCTTAAGCAGACAAGGTTTACTTACAAGAAAAAAGCTGAAAAATAAGTTGAAAGAAAGTTTGGCTACATGCATAGTGTAAATGTGTAAATTTTCACTTTTTCACATTATCACAAAATCATATAAGTAAACTTTTAATTTCTTTCTTGGGATAGCTTCAATAAATGTACTATTGCTAACATACTTAATACACAGAGGATACAATAATTATTTGACTTGCAATCAATAAAAGAAAGAACAAATATTCAGCATCGTAATGTGGAAACCAAATATGTGGTGCCCAGTTTTAAAGAATGACCTATATACAGCGTTTGAAATAAGAGTTTATCCGCTTGTCCAGTACAAGTGAAAATTCAGATGGACAAGTGAAAATCACACCAGATTTGTCTCATGGACAAGTGAAAATCTGTGCTTATTTCTATCCCTGATATACATATATATCACATGCATATATATTATGTACTTTATTTACTGGCTGCCACACTTACTTAATAACTCACTTACTGACTGTCTTTACTTACGATACTTACGAAGCCCGGTGCTAATTCTTAACACTTGACCGTGTCACGGATAATGATGTACCAGTAGAGAGAGGCCTGGTGTATTATATAGAAACAATGCAGGTGCATCGATAACAGATCAATCCGTGCCGGTATCAGTAGCGGCGTATAAGCAGGTAAAACCTCTCTAACCTCCACAAATCGACCACTCCCCTATATCAATCGCTCTATTTGTGTCCCCAACGATCGCCTGTGGCAATACCATTGTAACGATAACAAAACTCCCAAAACCGACCACCTCCCTAAATTGGCCAGTTAAAGTCGGTCTCATGGTCGGTCGATTTAGATAGGTTTTACTGTATTATATAGGATATCAGCGCACTCCAGAACAGTCTATCAGATGACACCACTATCACATTATCACAATATCAGTGAGAATTATTGGTTTGTTTTGTTTTAATGTGGTTGTAGTGGGCTTTTTTTATTGTCTTTTGTGTATATCATTTTCCTTTCTGGTAGAAATTGACCAGTCATGCTTATATATCAGGCCGTAGTGTATTACATTTTTGTAAAATAGTTTTTTTATTTTTAGTTTAAATTTAAAGCAGACTCACTGGTAATATCCAACAAGTAGACCAGATGCGATGGCTGAATAGTTGAGCGTCCGTCTCCTGTTTTGGGAGATCGGGTGATCTGAACCCATTGGTTTGTGGGTTCAAACCCTGGTCGAGTCAAACCAATGACTTAAAGATTTATACTTGTCGCTTCGAAGCCAGGTGCTCGGCATTATTAGGATAGGACAAGGACTGGTTGGCTCAGTGTCAGGATAATGTGACCGAGTGGGTTATCAGGTTTTGGTGCTGGCAGCCTGGTCTCCCAGTGGGGCAGCACTAAAATCGCCATGACTGTGCAGTGTCACAAGTCGGTACCCGTCCTGATATGACCTTTGATGTTGCTAAGACGTAAAACAACAACAAACAAACAAATCCAACAAGTATAGTGACTGGTTTATTTAACATAACGTAGATTCCTGATGGTGGCGACTTCAGAATGAGTCAGGATATTTTAATCACATTTGCACATGGTTATCTCTTATCACAAACCACTGTGTCATTGCAATGGTATCTATAACCACCTGCTAACTTCACAGACTGGTTTACCATTGAGTATTCACAATCATTCTTGAATCTAACAATCCTACGTCTCCAAGTTAGATACTGCAGTTTAGTGCCCCTGTGATACGCTGCTACACACACAAACGGGTAAATGAAATACTTGATATACACACATATGGGTGTTTCATGCAACAAATATTCTCACTCATTCCTTGGCTAGACTAAATAATTCCTTTGTTTGCCTCAATCATTCATTGGCCTTTCTCACCATTCCTTGGGCTTGTTCAATTATTCCTTGGCCTGACTCACTCATTCCTTGGCCTCACCCATTCCTTGGTCGTATTAAATTATTCCTTGGTCTGACTCACTCATTCCTTCTCCTGACTCACTCATTCCTTCTGACTCACTCATTCCATCTGACTCCCTCATTCATGCTCCTGACTCACTCATTCCTTTGCCTGATTCAATCATTCCTTGGCCTGACCAAGTCCTTAGTCTGACTCAACCATTCCTTGGCCTGACTCAGCCCATACATATCTCACTGTCCTATCACCAATATCACTCCATTCTGTAAGTAAAACTGAAAGCGCCTGTATGTGTGTGGAGTGTGCGCTCTTATTTTTGTTTGCTAGTATCCCGTCTTTGTTGTCTTTCTCCTTTTATCAGACCAGTAGAGAGATTGAAAGCATTACTAGAATCAGGTTAGATAAAGGATTCACCCTGTACTCGCAGTACACGGGTGAATACCAGCCATATATAAAAAACTGTCGAAAAGGCGGGGAAATGAAATGAGAGCCTAATTTCACAATCTAAGAAGCAACAATTATTCTTTTTATATGTCTTCATATTTCTTTGCTACCTTTGAGTTGAAAAATGTAATAAAACATAGAATTTAATAGAGTTCTATGGCCGCCATCTTGTCTTTTTGCATTCTCTCCCATTTCACCAACTCTGTGCCAATATATGTAGCCATTTGATCCTGGAACCACAGTTTCTAGTTCCTGTTCCATACTAAAGCTATTTTCGCCCGTATTTACACTACGTTGTCGTTCACCCGTGTACTACAAGTACAGGGTGAATCTTTTATCTAGAATCAGATGTGATCTCTGCCGTGATCACAGTTATATCATCCATGTCGCAGAATAGTTCTTTTTTATCTGTTGTTTCCTGTACATTTAAGATTATATATCAATTTAAAAGTTGCATAGTCCGATGGTTTTGAGTTTCGGTCACTTTTCTGAGATAAATATATTAATTTTATTGTTAATCTACTTTACTTTAGTTTGAAGTAACCTTTATTTTAAATGGGTATATTTTAAATGCAAACATTCAAAATTAATTTTGACTAGTCCATAGGCTTCAGTAGTAACAGATTCTATTAAATTGACTCAACATTCCCTTCTATGCGGCAACAAATATGCTTAATATGTGCATCAGTATCTAAATTAAATATGTAGGATCAAATCTAGGTAATTGTTTTGGTTTTGAAACTGTGATGCTTTTATCGGACTATGCAACTTTAAATAAAGTGTAGTAGACTCATAAGTCATATGTCCCAACATTAATAGTCTGCCTGGTAGCCACACTCTCATACTCCACATTCCACACACAATAGATTGGAGTGCCCAAGGCTAAACTGTAAGCAACAGGACCAACTGGTCTGTTTCCAATTAAAGCTGCATAGTCCCATGAAAGCATAACATTCTCTAAACTAAAACACTTATCTACCCCCTTAGAGATCAGTTGCAGAAACTGTGTATGTAGGTATCAGTTGCTGCAGTAATTCTCATCCCTCTCTTTCTTTTGCTTTCTCTCTTTCTCTCTTTTTCTCTTTTTATCTCTCTCTCTCTGCCCTCTCTCAACCCCCTCTATCTCCCCTCTGTCGCTGACTCTCTATATATATAGTTTTTTAAAGTGTATATGTTATATATAGATTAGAATGGTTGTAGATATCAAAGTGGTAGCGAACAGTAAATTGGTTTTAGTCATCGGGCTCAGGGTTGAAGAGGTTGAGCAGAACTATGCAGCTGAAACCTAGGATGATGAACAACACTTTGAGCAGGCTGTGGTCCTGTCCAATCTCCTTGTTGAGCACCTCGAAGAAGGTCACGTAGAGGAAGGTGCCAGACGCTATGGTTTGCAGCAAGGCTGAGGCGGTGTCGATTGCATCACCTATGCCTTGAGCAGCAAGCACTCCGGTGCCAATGGCCACTCCGATTGGCGACATGATAGAAAATATCACCACAAATAGTGTCGCCTGCCTGAATGTCTTGAGGGTCTCGGCAAACTGGACACCCATGCTGAAGGCAATGATGGACTTGTGTACAATAATGGCAATGAAGAGGTTCCAGACGGCCTGGTTGGTGAGCTGGAGTCCGATGGCGAGCCCTTCGAAGACGGTGTGGAGGGAGAGCGCCAGCAGGAGCAAGAAGGAGCGGAGGCTGGCCAGCTGCTTGGGCTCCGTGTGGTGGTGCTGGTGGTGGGATGGGTGAATGATATGCACGCTATCGCCCTTCTCGATGCACACTGCCGGATGATGTCTTCCACATGACAAAGGAGCTCCTTGTTCCTCAGTACCACTGTGCAAAGCCTTACTGACCTCGATCACTTGATGGCGATGATGATTATGATGATGATTGTGATGATGGTCATGAGTATTATCCTCCGAAAATGTGGAATGAAGAGTTTTGGTTGAACTGCCACCGTCTTGGCCACTAGGTGTAATTGCGCCATAAGATGCCCCCTGCCCACTGGTATTGTTAGTCCTCTGGCCAATAAGAGGCTGTTTATTGGTCGGCTTGGGAATACTATCGTCCTCCGAGTGCATCCTGCTGACAGGCTCACATGACACTGAGCTTTCCATGGACTCGAACGGGGCAAGGCCCTGGTGATGCTGCAGTGCCATCACCAGGTTCTCGATGATCATGATGAGGAAGAAGCCACATCCAATGCAGAACTCGGACACTGCGAAGCGGGTCGTCTGCCCGTAGCGCTCGAGCATGGCCTGCACAGCTTCACGCACCTCAGGGATCAGGTGCAGGAGGGTCGTGCCCAGAAAGACACCACCCGCGAAGCAGTTCAGAACACTGAGGAAGAACTGAACCCTGGCGCGCGTGTAGTGTCCCCGGTGAGTGACATGCAGCGCACGAATAAAATAAATGGGAATGATGCCAAAGATAAGTGTCGTCCCGAACAGAATGCACAGTGAAACCACCTTGGTTGCCCATGGCTCCATTGTTGTAATGGGTAGTGAGGGCCCACTGACCCAGTGTTGCTTTATCTCCGTTGGCTTGGTACTAGGCTGCAGCCACAATAGTTGGTCTGTCTGGTTAAAAGTGCGAACTCACGGCGAATATGAAGAGTAAATCTGTACCAGTGACTAACCCTCACATGTGTGTCACATGTACGGGACGCTGATGTACGTGAATCACGCCGCCTTTGAGTTGTCCTGGTTTCACACTGGTGGGCACGTGACGTCTGCATCTGGCGGTTAAGTGGACGCTTCGGCTTTGTGTGTGTGTGAGGGGTGGGTGTGTGTGAGTGGTGGTGGGAGGGGAGGGTGAGTGGGGGGATTGAAGTGGTTAGTGGGACTGGTGGTGGTGTGGTGCGGGGGAGGGGGGAGAGAGGTGGTAGTGGTGGTGGTGGTGGTGGTGGTAGCGGTGGTGGTGGAAGGAGGTTTAAACGCTGTCTTAACTTGTAAAATTGGGGTTGATGGGTTACTCACACACACACACACACAACATACACACACTACAGTGGATATCAAGTGGACACATATGTGGTGGTATAAAGCAGATCAAATTTATTCTTTTATTGTTGTTATTATTATTATATACCCCTGCCGGTTAGCAATAATATACTGCAATAGCACTGTCCCGAGGGCAATAATATGTCAGTATTAACTATTTTATTGCACACTCCAGAACTAAATGATCTTAGATGTTGCCAGGACTTAAAACTCCAACAAAGTATATAACTATGTGTATCCCAAAGTTCCTGTTTACCAAGAAGATGTTAATCATTTAAATAAATATAGCTAAATTTTATTGTATATACAATTTCTGTGAATGTAAATAATAATGTCCATGCACACATATCACACCCGTCTTGTTATCGTTTGTGGTACTGGTTTGCAGTTCCAAAAGCACAGTTCACTATCTCTGATTACACCATTGTGCAAAATTGTTGAATTGTTAAAGTCGCCGGTTATACCTCACCCAGATACAAACGAATCCAGCGTCAAAAGCTCTCCAAACATACCCTTGCTTAGTTTGTTCAGTTCATGCCACTGAACATGGGGGAGGAGAGTTGAGGTCTGCGATGTATGGATGACATCATAGGTGGGATTCCCTCATCACATGACCTAGAGGGGTTCCCCACACACAGGGGAAGCCATGGCAACCACCAAGATGGCAGCCACAGAAAGCTCTCAATTCAACTTTTAAAGTCTATTAATCTACACGATTTAATCAATTATTCACACAAAAAGTATCTAGTTATGATAAATAAACATTTAAACTTTATATTTATCATTTTAGATTACAATTTCTAACATTTTTTCTCTCTATATGGTTGTCTAAAAGTGTCAGTGCTGCTGGACTAATTAAAACACAACAGAAGCAACCAATGTCAGCACTCTCCCCCCACATATGTAGCTGCATAAACTGAAAACTGGCAAACGTAAGCTTGGATAGCATTTGTCGGAGTATGGGTAGTGTCAAAGCGACCTATATCTGGTCCCTTTAACATTCCCGCACTAGTAGAATGGACTGGTAATTATTAGTCCAACCCCCTCTAATACGCACCTAGACTGTCTTCAGTCTAGGTGCGTATTAGACGCATCTAATACGCACCTAGGATGATGAACAACACTAGCCAACATAGAGCAGTCCATAAGGGTAACTATTTTGTTTTGTTTTTATGATCTATTTATAGCAGTTGTGTTGTAGACACAGCAAATGAAATACATTGAAAGCGGCAATCATCTCACTAGAGGAGAACTGATAATAATATGTGCATTGTGTGACTAATGGTTCCAATACTACACATTGCAATGGAAGAGACCCAGGTTCTGAGTTTGCCGATACGCGCAGTGCAAAACGTCTATTTTATTCAAAATTAATAAAAATGCAGAACCCTAACCTTATAAATTTAATATAATCTATTCGTTGAATATGTTTTTTATATGTTTTCCAAGCAGGTTGCTTCTAGGTGGTGTGGTTTTAGAGATATTTCACTTTTTCTGTATGAACATTGCTCACGGCCATTGACAATGGACTGAGTTTGCCGGTACGCGCAGTGCAAAACGTTAGTTTTATTCCAAATTAATAGAAATGCAGAAGCCTAACCTTATAAATTTAATATAATCTTTTCATTGATTGCTTCTCCTCTGGCGGTTTGGCCAGAGGAGAGGCAATATACAGGTTTGGGGGTTACGGTTTAATGCAAATGTAACGGCATTGCGGTCTGCGGTTTATCTATTCACAAATTGTATGGTCAGCGCAAGGTATAGGTCACCGTACGGCGCCTTACGGTTTTTTTGGGTTGCTCCACCACCGCAGATATACAAACAACAACCAGGGCTTCACCCACACTGTACTTTTTCTTCTCTCCTGACAGTCCTGCTTATCCTTTAAAACTAATCCAGCTGTTATACTTATAAGTTCTTCCTTCTGGCAGTGCATCAGCCTTAAATCTCAGGTGTGCCAGGCGTGTGGTGGAAGTAACGCCTTCGTGAAGTTCTGGCTACTGTCATGAACGAATAGTAATAATGAGAATGAACAGTAAAAACCACAATCCCGCCGCAAGTGACCAAACGGTGTTGTGGCGGGATTGCGGCCTGTGACGTTGCAATTTCCCAAAGTTAAAGATGACTTCAACTATAAAAAACCACAACCCCTTGCGGCGAGCAAAAAAATGTACGGTCGCCATACAGCCACTGTATCCAACTGTACAGTCGCCACACTTATGGCTGCCGCAAGCAAGCCGCAATGCATTTGTGACCGAGGCATAAGGCAGAAAATCCTTGAAACTTGGGGAAAAAATCGCAACAGTATCTAAGTGTGAATATGTCTGATCAAATCTAGAGAAGTGTTTTTGGTTTGTTTGTTTTATTTGATGCTTTCATCGGACTATGCAGCTTTAAGTTAATTCAGATTACTTTGTTCCCAGTATGTTAGCGAAATTGTCTAACCTTTTTTTTTTTAATTTTAGATTAATGAGATAAACTGAATGGCAGAATTATGTTATGGCTGGATAACGAGATTGTCTGGTTTAAACGGGGATGGGGGGGGGGGGGAGGGGGTCTGACTATCGCAAGCTGACACATGGATGGTGTTTACAGAATGTTCCATGCCGATATTACGCACATGCCTCAGTGGAACCCAGTTGAATTTGAACTTTCACCTGAATAACACTCTTACCAAGAGCGTGCTGTTTTTCTGGCAATGAGCCAGATTAGCACACTGGACTGAATAAGACCGCGTGCATTGTGAACACGTGATGAGCAGAACAGAACGCTGTTTGTTCGACATGCTGCCATTTTGTTATTGTGTTTTGTATCACTTTCTTGAAGATTTATACTGTCTATCATGGATAAGTCTGAATACACTTGTTTTCACCATTAGACAGTTTGCCGATAGAAAGCCCGAACCTACTCTTTTACCGACCCAAGGGATTTTTGACCTCCCACAACACATAGAAATAGAAATGGTATGAGACCAACCAGCCTTTGATGACAGTGTAAGTTATACACAACAGTGGAAATCCAAATTGGCAGAGGTGGGGGGGGGGGGGGGGGCACAGGGAATCGAACCACCAAACTTCAGATTAGGAGTCCGACCTAGAAAAAAGTCAGACACTCTGACCACTCTCCCACAGAGAACACCTTATATGCTTCATATGCTTGTTCTACTGTAACTTGTATTATGACCAGATGGGATGGCCGAATGAGTTGAGCGTCCATCTCCCATTTTGGAAGATCGGTTCAAACCCTGTTCGAGTCCAACCAATCACTTAAAAATGTATACTTGTCGCTTCCTAGCCAGGCGCTCAGCATTATTAGGATATGGAAAGCATTGGTTGACTCAGTGTCAGGATAATGTAACTGAGTGGGGCAGCACTATAAAGTCGCCATGAGTGCACACTTTCACAAGTCGGTACCCATTCTGACATGACCTTAGATGTTGTCAGGGGAGCATGACATAGCTGAGGTGGTATAGCGTCCACCTGTGAAGGTGTGTCATCTGATCGATCCTGCTCAGTGAACACATTTGCAGTTTGGGCTATTTTCCGTTCCAACCAGTGGTCCACAACTGGTTCATCAAAATTCAAAGGCTGTGGTATGTGCTGTCCTGTCTGTGAGAAAGTGCATATAAAAGACCCCTTGCTGCTTATCGGAAAGATAAGCCGATGTGGCGGCAGTGGGTTTCCTCCAACAAAATATGTCAAAATGACCAAATGTTTGACGTCCAATAGCCGATGATAAAAATCAATGCGCTCTAGAGGCATCGTTAAATAAAACAAACTTTCCTTTTTGTTCTTGCAGATCGAGTACGGCGACCTGTGCAAACCGGTGCTGCCCGAGACGGCGGGGCCGGGCCCGCGCATCACGCCCACCCACTCCGTGCAGCAGGTGGCCGCCATTGTGGAGAAGTTCTACCCCAAGCGCTACCGGGACGGCACGCAGGGCGACCTCAGGTGGGTCCGGCCGGACGGGCGGCCGCGCATGCCCACTGCCACCATGTCACACTGTAAAATATTCCGATAATGATGCATTGGTGGGGCAATGCAAATGTTCTATTTGTGAAACGGGTATATATGGCCAGGTGCATAGACGTGTTTATGTAGTTGCTGGTGGTGCTTGATTGATTGGTAGATAGACATTGTGGTGCTAGTAAGATAGTGTGTAAGGGGCACTCAGAGCCCTACCCACTACCCCCTCCCCCCTCTGCTAGTCAGGATCACCACACACTCAGCTCAAGGCAGGTGGTGGCCAGGGGAGCCACACAGCTTGGTGGTGGTGGGCAGATCACTGTAACCATAGGGACCAGGAATGCTTGTTTCTCATTGGTGGAGCTAGAAATGCTTGTTTCTCATTGGGAGAATGGGATGGGGTGATACACTATACTGGATTCATGTACCATATAAATATTAAACCTGAGGGCTTGACTCTCTCTCTCTTCTTTCACTCTTTATGCTCTTCCCTTTTCTTTGTCTGTATTGATTTCACTATAGCCTGCCCTCACAACCACAGATTCGAGCCGTGGACTTTACAACACGTCACTTCCGGTCTGCTCCCCGCGCTGCCACACTGCCACACTGCCCGTCCGCACCACTGCCTCTCCCCACCTACTCACCCATTATTAATACTTCAGTAAAGCCTCTCTAACCGACCACCTCCACAGATCGAACACTCACTTATATCGACACCTATATCGATCCCAAACAATCGCCCATATAATACAATTATAATGATTAAAAAAACTCCCTAAACCGACCACCTCCCTAAATGGACCATTTAAAGTCAGTCCCATGGTCAGTTGATTTAGAGAGGTTTTACTGTATATCGGTAGTTACTCTTGCAACCCTGACTCTGAAAGAGGGCTGCTGAACAATCCACTAGATTTTATCGGAAAGCTGGGTTATGGAAATAGCTACATAAATTCTTATTTTAAGAAGCAAAATATATTGTTCACATACATCTTTATATTTATTTTCCCGCTACTTTTGAATGAAGAATTTATGAAATCATGTAGATTAATTGACTTTAAAGCTCG
Source organism: Branchipolynoe longqiensis (assembly GCA_030323885.1). Lineage (NCBI taxonomy): Eukaryota > Metazoa > Annelida > Polychaeta > Phyllodocida > Polynoidae > Branchipolynoe > Branchipolynoe longqiensis. The sequence goes on along the minus strand of CM059186.1, from coordinate 87,603,116 downwards.
AATCGAGAGTTTTCTTATGCCACCATTTTGGGGTGGTTTGTTTTTGCATTCTATCTCAATTTCTCAACTTTAAACCAGACGGGATGGCCGAATGAGTTGAGCGTCCGTCTCCCATTTTGGTAGATCGTGGGATTCGAACCCACGGGTTCGAATCCCTGGTCGAGTCAAACCAATTACATAAACATTGATACTTGCCACTTCCTAGCCGGACGCTCGGCATTAATAGAATACGGAAAGGACTGGTTAGCTCAGTGTCAGGATAATGTGACTTGAGTGGAGTATTAGGTTATGGTGCCGGCGGCCTGATTTCCCAGTGAGGCAGCACTATAAAGTCACCTTGAGGGCGCACTGGCACAAGTCGGTACCCGTCCTGTTATGACCTTAGATGTTGCCAGGACATAAAACTCCAACAAACCAACAAATTAAACTGACATAATATTTCCCTTTTATCAAGCAACAAATACAAAAAATAAGTGGATCAGTGTCTAACTTAAGTTGGATATGTTTTCGTTTTAGAAAATGTAATGCTTTCATTAGATTATGTAACTTTTTAACTTTCACTCCTCTCCATCCATTATTTAATTTCTATAAAATTGAATGATGGACTACGGCCACCCCTAGTAAAGCATGCTTATTAACTGTGTATTGATTGACCAATAATATGCCAAGCTAATCTAGCTTTGAATTTCCTCAGGATGCTGGAGCAACGGGTGGCGGAAAAATGGAACGCGCTGAGGGGTCGCAGTGTGCAGGACTGCGTGCGCATCAACCTCACCGTCGCCCGGAAGTGGCCTTTCTTTGGTGCCAAGCTCTTCTCTGCAAGGGTCAGTTTCAGCCTTCTTTTGTTTGTTTTCTAGATAATGTTTTCCCTGATAATATGTGGATCATATCAGAAATACAGTGCTACCAGATTGTAGGCGCATTCAGGTACACCCGGACTGTAAGCACACGAAACCCGTGGCGCTCAAGCGCTCCCAGCTCCGAAGGGTTAAACCATAACTTTAAGACCTGGCGTCTCAGTGGTAGGGTGAACCAATAGACCCCCACCAGTTAAAGTTGCATAGTCCGATGGTTTTGAATTTCTGTATTTTTTCTGAGATAAATATATTAGATCAATCACTAGTATCTGCTTTACATTAGTTCAAAGTTACTTTTATTTTAAATGGTAAACTTTTGAGATATTTTGAGCGCAAACATAGAAAATTAATTTGGGCAAAAATGCCAAAACTCTGACACCATAGACTTCTGCAGTAACAGGTTCTGTTAAATTGACTCAGTGTTGCCTTCTACGGAGAAACAAATGCTTAATAAGTGCATCAGTATCTAAGTTAGATATGTAAAATCAAATCTAGATAATTGGTTTGGTTTTGAAAATTTGATATTTCATCGGACTATGCAGCTTTAAGCTGGAAAGTACCCAACTAGAGTAGTTCCAGATTCTTCCGACAGATGTCACTAGCTTAAGTGGAGGGGTGTAATAGGCCTACATGAAGAGAGCGGCAATGACATTCCAGAAGAAAAATACTATATAGTTGTCTTATTTTTAGGTATATTACAAGGATAAGAGCTTGAATCCTGTTGCGATATGAATATCTGAATATAATCAGGCATTTTATTATTTTTCAAAGCATTCTTTACAGAGATATAGCATGTGAAATCATAGGCAGTCGGGGAATGTACCTGACTAGAGTGGTTCCAGATTATGCCGACAGATGTCACTAGCTTAACTGGCGGGGTCTATTGGTTGCCAAATGGTCCTCCCTGACTCTTAGGTGGGGTAGGTGTGCTATTTCAGGAGGTCACGTGGTGCTGGCTCCAGTATTGATATTTATTGCCCTCTCCTGTGCCCACCAGTGGACAGTTGCTGCGATGACAGACCGCCCAAACACGAGTTCAACTGTTTGTTTTTTTAATTTGAATTGAAATTGCTTTGAATCATTTTTCATAGCCATTAGACGGGATTCTATTTCTAAATGTCTAAACATATGTCTACATATTTGTATATACCGAATGTTTACCAGGGATGAATATACGTCTAGTCTTAGAATAATTTTCAACATACATTGGGAGATGTGGCAGAGACCAGTTGGGTTTGAAGGCACGGGGGCGTGGGTAGTGCCAGACCGCTTATAGTCTACCAGATGGGGTTGTTCTTCCGGTATGGTGGCGCCACCTACTGCAAACCAACTGCTACTCACTGTCACAGCGACTTATGATGCAGGATTGGTTCGATAGGTGGCGCCACTGACTGAGCACGAGTCAGTTCTTTTGTAATGCGCGCTGGTGCCAGTAGTGTTAGTGTTACCACCTAGGCGGCGCCACTGAGTCATATTCAAGCAATGTCTGACTCAGACGAGAGCGCGAGCGAAAGAGCGCCAGCTAGAGAGGACACGAGCGAGAGAGAGCGCGAGAGAGGGAGAGCGAGAGAGCACGAGAGGGAGAGCGGGAGCGCGCGTGAGAGAGCGCAAGAGAGAGCACAAGAGAGTGAGAGTAATGTGAGAGCATGAGTGAGAGAGCGAGTGAGAAAGAGCGAGTGAGAAAGACAGTGAGAGAGCCAAGAGAGAGCGCGAGAGCTGGCGAGACAGTAGCGAGACAGAAGCGAGACAGAAGCAGAAGCAAAGAAAGACAGACAGAAGCATGCACACCGTATGTGTCATTCGTGGATGTAGCTAGCACCTAGATAAATATCGGGGGAAACCTTTTCTTCATTGCTTCTTCATTTTAACTCAATTTTCAGTATTCTAAGTGGTAATCAAACTGATTACGTTAAATTGAGTATTTATTTTCCCCATGCAAAACTATGTAACCATGCCTGTGTATTATATTAATATAAAACCAGAATAACTTCCACGTAGGTCTCTCACCATGGAACTTTCTATCCATAAGCTTTTGGAGTAAATAAATAATCACAAATGAACGGAAGACGCTGACATTGGGTGGGGGAGGAGGGGAATTCAGAAAAAAATTACATTTATTTGCCCCCTCCCCCCTCATCCCTAAAAAACACAAATAGCTTCGAAGCTATAATTAGTTTGTTGTAATGTGATTCATGGTGGAGTTTAAAGCATGGTGATTTATAGATAAAGGATTCACCCGGTACTCGCAGTACACGGGTGAAGACCAGCCTTATATAAAAACGGTCGAAAAATCGGGCTAATGAACTGAGTCTTTATGAGAGCCTAATTTCACAATCTAAGAAGCAACATTTATTCTTTGTATATGTCTTCATATTTACCCACTACCTTTGAGTTGAAAAAAGTGAAATCGATGGCGTTCTAGTGCCGCCATCTTGTCTTTTTGCATTCTCGCACATTTCACCAACTCTGTGCCTATATATGTAGCCATTTGATCCTGGAACCACAGTTCCTACTTCATGTTCCATACTAAAGCTATTTTCGCCCGTATTTGCACTACATTGTCATTCACCCGTGTACTAAATGGGTGAATCTTTTATCTAGGTGATTTAAAACATTGCACACAACAGGACGCGGTGGCCGAATGGGTAGAGCGCAGACTTCCAGTGGGGAAGATAGGGAGTTCAATTCCCAGTCGAGTCAAACCAATGACGTTCAAAATTGATACTTGTCGCTTCCTAGCCTGGTGCTCAGCATTAATAGGATAGGGCAATGACTGGTTAGCTCAGTGTCAGGATAATGTGCCTGAGTAGGATATCAGGTCATGGTGCCTGATTTCCCAGTGGGGCAGCACTATAAAGTCTCCATGAGTACACAGTCACAAGTCGGTACCCATCCTGATATGATCTCAGATGTTTCCAGGATGTAAAACTCCAACAACCAACCAACCGACCAATATTGCCCACAAAACCACCCCGTGATGGGTATGATTTTCAGTAAAACCTCTCTAACCGACCACCTCCACAGATTAACCACTCCCCTATATCGATCACTTTATTTGGGTCCTAAACGATCGCCCATACAATACCATTGTAACGATAAAAACTAAAACTCCTTATACCGAACACCTCCTTAAATGGGCCGCTTTATTTGAGTCCCATACGATCCCCCATACAATACCATTGTAACGAATTGAATTGCCTTATATGGGAGTTAGTCGGTTTGTTTTGTGGTTGTTTTTTTGTTTCCTCCTTCCACTCAAAACCCAAACCAACAGATTATTCAACTATTGTTCCAAGTGAAATACAATTAATATTTGTTTTGTATCGCTTAACCCTTTTGCGGCCGGGAGCGCCCGGGTGCATCTGCGAGTTCTCCGCCCTTACAGCCCTGGTGAACCTATAGTTGAATTGCTTTTTTTTAACTCTCTAAACCGACCACCTCCGTAAATGGACCATTTAAAGTGGGTCCCATGGTCGGTCGATTTAGAGGGGTTTTACTGTGTAGTGGTCTGCACTGACCTCTCAGGCAAGTAACCACATAGACATGTAGGCGTGGGGAGTGTGTTGATATCAGGGAGCCTAGGTGGTGTAATGGTTAGCACACTGGCCCGGAATGCAAAGAGATGTGGGTTCGAGTCCCGCTCTAGGCGCAGTATTTCCCATTTTCATCACCCCCACGACACTGGTTGCCGTGATCAGGATCCTGTACAAGCTTTGCGCTGTATGGTTGTTGAACCTACCCTGTGTATGTATGTGTTAGTGCATTGCCTGTATGTATGTAATTGTAAGCATTACAAGACTTACAATTCCAGGGGGACGAGTGTAGTGGTCTGCACTGACCTCTCAGGCAAGTAACCACATAGACAGGTAGGCGTGGGGAGTGTGTTGATATCAGGGAGCCTAGGTGGTGTAATGGTTAGCACACTGGCCCGGAATGCAAAGAGATGTGGGTTCGAGTCCCGCTCTAGGCGCAATATTTCCCATTTTCATCACCCCCACAACACTGTATACCGGGTATGAGTGGAGGATCCGACCAGTGTGCAGCAGTGGACAACGACCGTGTCGTGCATAGAACCGGCACGTGGTCGTTGAAGCGTGACAGGTGGCTAATGACCAGCACCATGTGACCTCAATCAATCAATCAATAGGATACAGCTATAATAGGCCTTGGACCTGTTAGCCGCTCTTAATTAATAGAAATGGAGACAGTTCTTCAGATGTGGTCGATCTTAGCAACTGTCACTGGCTCCAAGATATATGTAATGCTTGACCAGTATGCATCCAGTCGGGACTTGAAACAGTTCACCGACTCTGCTGCTACGACACTCTCCGGCAGGTCATTCCACAGGTCAACCACCCTAAAGCCGAAAAAGTTGTGTCACAGGTCCAGTCTGGAGTACCGCTTCCTCAGCTTCAGGGAGTGCCCTCTGGTCCTGGTGTTGGAGTCTCTGATAAGGGGGCCGCCTGTCTTGTAGATACCATGGAGATATTTGAATACTTCAATCATATTCCCCTGGGCCCGTCTGTAGTACATGCTTGGGATCTTCAAATGACGCATACGTTGTTCATAGGGTATTGCATCGAATCCATGTACAAGCTTCGTTGCCCATCTTTGGATCCTCTCAATTGACTTTGTTGTTGAAGATTTATCCTTCCTGTAGAGTGGTGACCACACAACATTTCCATATTCCAAAAGTGGACGTGCAAGGGATGTGTACAGTCTGCGCACAACATCCTCGTCTAGGTATGACCTGCCGGTAATTAATAGTAAACAGGCTGCCCAGAATGCTGTTTAGCCGCTCAGTGCACAGGGGGCACAGGGGGGGTGGGGGGGGGGCACACTGGTTCCGGTTGGAGCTACTACTAGTACTAGTAGTAGTACTAGGTACCGGCAGCGAAATTTTAAAATTTGCCTGTGATCCAATATTCTTATTCCTTCCTGTAGACGTTGAAATTAGAAACCCAAATCCAAAAACAATTGGGCTATATATAGTATTGTTCTGGAGATAATAGTTTGTTACGATTAAATATATATTTTACCTCGGTAAACAGCCTCAGGCTAGCCTCAGGCTAGGGAGAGGTAAGCACGTCCGGTACCAGCAATTAGCATATACAACTCACGACTGGATAACGTGTCGTTGGGTTGCTCCGGCAAAATTAGTCTACATACAAGCAAATACGCAGTAAGTATAATAAAAACTGTGGTTAGCTTAATTATGATGCATTAGAGCATCAATATGGAAAGTTTAGACTTTCGTTGGTCCAATTTGGACGAGTTATTTGGTTATAAACAACCAAGGATAGAACACTCGAGTGGGTTTCTCGAAGGAACCAAACCGGTCATTAGCGGTTCTGTCAACACCCGGGTCACCGTGTGACTATGGGTAGAGATGTGGGTTTCGCCCTATCTCATGTGGAAATTCTCTCGTACTCTAATAGAGAGTAATGTTGGAGATGCTCCTGGGTTTCTTTTATAGACTCCCCTAGACAAAACTTTTTCAGGCGTTTCTCCGAGTTTCGTAGCATTTTCTCCAACTTGTTGACGTAGTAGTCACAGGTGGGAGAAGTGTGCGGAACAGAGGGATGGGCGGGCCGATACACTGGTCCCGACCCCGCGTAAGGTTTGGGCTTGACCCACAACCCACGCACAAATTTAGCTTATTACGCCTGTGTTATAACGGTATAAACACGTTCTTTAACACCAATAGATGTCCAAATGAGTTTGAAACAACCATATTGTGACATATATATATACCGGGACTGACCAAAAATGTTTGTTTCAGTTCCCGATGGCCACGAAGCGGAGTAAGCGCGGTGCAGCAGCAGCCGAGGGGCGTGTTCCGAGTGGAGTGGACGAGGAGTACGACTCCTCACCTGTGTTGTCGGCAGGGCCGTCGACACAGCCCCGGGCGCATATCCTCTCCGACCCGGACGAGGACGCAGTGCCTGATGTGCCTGCGCCTCCAGATTGGGAGGCTCGCTTTGCAAGATTGGAAAGCCACATCTTGACTGCCAAATCGCCTGTGTCTCGGAAGCGGCGTAGGCCGAGTGTCCAAGAGGATTCATTTGAGGATTTCTTGGACACAGACTCGGCGGTGGAGCTTAAGGCTCCTCCTCCTCCTTCTCCTAAACGGAGGAAGAAGAAGAAACAGGTGATTTCTTCGGGTGATGAATTCACCAAGGAGCGGGCAGAGTCTGGTTTGCGCAAAAAGCGGAAGACTAAGTCCAAAAAGAAGAAGAGGAAGAGGAAATATTCTTCTTCTGAGTCGTCCACTGAGTCTACTTCTACGGAATCAGACTCAGACACCATATATGAAGGGGTCTATGCGGACATTGGCACTAAAGTGGCTAAGAAGGTGGAGAAGCCAAAGGCTAAGCGGGTTAAAACCACTACGCTTATGCGCGAGACCGTGAATGGTCATTTTCGCACGTTCAAACCGGCGGAGGTTATCTCCAAGTTAGGAGATGAGTTAACAGGCATAAAGGGTGTTCCCAACTCCATCATTAAAGAAATGGATCGGGATGTCAATATGACGGATGACCGTAAGAAGTTTGAGGATGTGTTGCACACAGTGCATAAGGCAGTGTTGGCTACCCTAACAGCTATTGTTCCTGTGGCTAATAGGATGCAGAGTGAAAATAAGTTCTCGTCTTTGGCTAAGACAATGGACAAAGGCATTGCAGTACTAGCGGCGGCAGGTAATTACCTGTCGTTTCGAAGATATGAAAATGTCTTCAAGTCAGTTTGCACAGATGCTGGCAAAGAAGTGGCTCGCTCTAAGAAGGTTACCGATAATGAGGGGAAGGAGTTTACGCTCTATCTTGCTCCAGAGCCGATTAAAGGGAAACCTTTAGATAATACCAAGATGTTTGGCGGTCAACTACAATACCTCTATAAAGAGGTAGAGACTGCAGCCAAGAGTGGCAAAAACATGGATGGCAAGAAGAAACAGGAAGTTCCTCGTTTCAAAAAGTCACGAGGGGATTTTCGTCCACGACGGTTCACCAGAGGAACCAGACCGAGTTCAAACTTCGGTCAAGGGTTTCGGGGCCGGGGCGCTCGCCCAGGCTGGACCGACAACACCGCACGGCCAATAGGCCGAGGGTTCAACTCGTCGAGACCTTTCCCCAGGGGCGGGTCCAAGTAGAGGTCCAAACACAAACTTTACAAGTCCCTGCAGCCTCTAAAAACACACAAACTGTAAGCAACTTTGTGGCTGGTAATATTAGTAATCATATTTCTGAGTGGCACAAAATTACTAGTGACCAAGAAATTATAGAAATAGTTAGGGGTGTTCAAATTCCTTTTACACAAATTCCTGTACAAAGTATAATACCTTTTCCATATAACATTCAACCAGTTGAACGAGACGCACTAACTAAACAGGTACATAAATTCTTTGAGAAAGGAATTATACAAAAAGTGACACACTGTTCAGGACAGTTTATTTCAAACATTTTCTCGAGACCGAAGCCTAATGGTGATGTTCGAATGATCCTGGATTTAACAATCCTTAATAAAAGGGTGGAATATCGACATTTTAAAATGTTCTCTCTAGATACGGCACGAGATCTGATTACACCAGATGCGTGGATGGCTAGTGTTGATTTACAGGATGCATATTATACGCTTCCCATAATGGAACAATACCGAAAATTTCTTCGATTTATTTGGGATAACCAACTCTATGAGTTTACCTGCATGCCGAATGGCTTAGCTTGTGCGCCACGTTTATTTACTAAATTGCTTAAACCTGTTTTCTCGTTAATGGCGAGGAAGGGTCACATAATGTTTCCATACATAGATGATTCTTTTATTATAGCATCAACACAAATTGGTTGTGTGAATGCAGTTTTGGATTTATGTGCATTACTCACTAAATTGGGGTTTTATGTACATCAACAAAAGTCAGTGTTTAAACCAACAAAACAACTCAAATGTTTAGGGTTTATTCTGGATACACAGTCCCTTACAGTGTCGATAACAGAACAAAAACTAATTAAGTTTATGACTACAGCGACTCAGCTTATTAAGTTATCAAAGCCAAAAATTAGACAGGTTGCTGTTCTTATTGGCATAATGACCTCATATGCACCTGCTGTGTTATATGGGAAGGCCCATATTAAGTCGCTAGAAATAGATAAAAATTTAGCGTTAACACGAACTAAAGGCAATTTTGAGCGAAAGATGTTTATTTCGCAAGAAGGGTTACAGGATATTGGATGGTGGATGCAACATATAGCAAGTTCACCAAATCCAATCCGCATGGCGGAACCTAATACAGTAATTACTACTGATGCTTCGTTAGAAGGTTGGGGAGCTCATCGAGATGGGGTCACAACAGGAGGTAGATGGCTTGATGATGAAAAATCAGACTATATTAATGCACTAGAATTGCGTGCTATTTATCTGGGCTTACGTAGTTTAGTAAAGATAAATAAATCACAGGTTAGAATACTAACTGATAATACTACTGCCATGGCATATATTCGTAACATGGGTGGAACCAAATCAAAGTCTTGCAATCAGTTATCTAAACTGATTTGGAACTGGGCACAGGCTCAACAAGTCTGGCTGACTGTAGCGCATATTCCAGGGTCACAAAATACACTTGCAGATTATAAAAGTAGAAATTTCCATGACCATTTAGAGTGGTCTCTCTCTACACATTTGTTTAACTTCGTTTGTGAAAAATGGGGTACACCTGAAGTTGACTTATTTGCATCACGAAATAATAACAAGTTACCCTGTTATGTTTCTTGGCATCCTGAACCGGATGCTTGGAAAGTAGATGCGTTTGCTATTACCTGGGAAAATAATTATTTTTATATTTTCCCACCATTTAGCATTATCAGCCGAGTAGTGAGAAAAATCGGCTTGGAAGGGACACATGCGATACTGGTGGTGCCCGATTGGGACACGCAACCTTGGCTGCCAGCAGTTTCACAACTGGCAAAAGATCGTATACGATTCCCAAGAAAACTCGGGAATCTGACGCACCACGGACCGCTAGTGGTTCACGGCGACGTGTCAACGACGCCCCTATTGGCATTCCTTTTCTAAGGAAGCAGCTACAGCAATTTGGATTGGACAGAATTACTGAGGATAGGATAGTATCGGATGCCTGGAGGCCAGGAACTGTCAAAATGTATACAACCTATTTAAAGAAATGGGGTGTACATTGTTTGTTAATGAAAGTTAAGCCAACAAATCCAAAGATTTCACAAGTAGCTCGGTTTCTTCGTTCTCTAGAGGATGAAGGACTTTCCTTTGGATCGATTAATGCGGCGAGGTGTGCGTTATCAATTATATTACCTAGAATTGATGGCGAAACAGTTGGAAAACATTATGTTATTTGTTATTTACTTCGTTCAATTTATCAAAGGAATCCTCCAAAACCAAAGTATAGTCGGTTTTGGGATGTTTCTATAGTATTTAAGTTGTTTCAGGCTTGGCCTCACAACTCGTGGTTAGATATAAAACAGTTAGGTTTTAAGGTCGCGGTCCTGTTATTGTTAGTAACCGGACACAGAGGACAGACGATTGTTGCTTTATCCTTAACTGGATTAGAAATAGACAAGCAACAAGCTACGTTTGATTTAGAAAAATTGCTTAAATCGAACACGTTAGGTGACCCTTTATCAACGGTTCACTTAGACTGTTTTCCGAATGATCGGAAATTATGTGTTGTGTCGGCCATACGGGCTTATATATACAAGACAAAGGATTTACGTGCATCACAACAACTATTAGTGAGCTTTATAAAGCCACATAAGGCGATTTCACGAGACACACTTGCCAGATGGACAATTACGGTGTTGAAATTGGCTGGAGTGGATACGAGTAAATACTCTTCCCACTCAACTAGAGGAGCCATGGTCTCCAAGGCACGGGTGCTTGGTATTTCTGTGAAAAGAATACTAGCGCATGCAGGCTGGAAGACGGCTAAGTCGTTTGCAAAACATTATAATAAACGACTAGAAAAGCCTACCGGCGTTGCAAAGCGTCTTCTCGCCAACTAACAAGAATAGGTGAGAACAAAAATTTAGAATGTTATAATAATAAGAAAGAATGATATTAAGGATAAAAATGAATTATGTAAAGGTCTCCCTAGCCTGAGGCTAGCCTGAGGCTGTTTACCGAGGTAAAATAGTATAGTTATACGAGTCTTACCTTGGTACAGATGATGGATAACTGTTGTTTTACCGAGGTATAAGCCTCGGATAGATGTGGGCTAGGGCCCTCCCGCCACACCCTGCCACATCTATTCCGTTGGTGTACCTTTTCGGTAAAGTAATAGTATCCATTGTTTGAAAGTCATTTTTATCCTCAATAAGTAGGTTAAGATTGCTGGTACCGGACGTGCTTACCTCTCCCTAGCCCACATCTATCCGAGGCTTATACCTCGGTAAAACAACAGTTATCCATCATCTGTACCAAGGTAAGACTCGTATAACTATACTATAAACATGTATTAATTTTGAATTAAAGGTGGAACTTTGACCAAATATAATAAAATGTGGAAGCATGTGAGGGGCGTTCTGCTAACCAATTTCCATTGTACATATATAAAGGAATTTAAATTATCAATTGCTAAATCAATTAGTAAAGAAGATTTTTAATAAGACAATGTCAAAAAGTGCTATTCATAGCAAAAAAAAATCATTCTGATTTGGCCAAATAGCCATTTTCAAAGCATGATATTTTCTTGGAAAACTGCAACAAGACTGAATAAATGCTAAATAGTTCACCTATTCATAACAGTGTAGCACCTTATTTTCTTTCAGAGCTCTATATAATGGTATGAAGAGGCCACGGGGATATTTGCATCCTAAAATGTCAAAAAGTGTAATTGTTTGCATGTCAACAGCATCTGTAAGTGAAGATTTTCAATATTTCAATCTTTGAAAGCTCATTGCAGAAAAACAATCTTTTGAATCTTCATCATATTTGGCGCACTATTACAATAACCATTCACTGAGACTAATAGGTATTATTGATATCAATATTATATCCAAAAGTATGGAAAATATTGAATTTTGATTGAACATATAAAGACAAATTGTCAGAAAACCAAATATATCAGTTTAATGAATCTTTAAATGTTCCTTGTAGCTTAACCAATTGGTTAAACTTCCTATAAATTGACAGTGCACATCATCTGGAGGTAATACACATTATCATATTAATATTCTGTCTAGAAATACAAAAAGTGCATTTTGATTGCACTTACAAAGGAAAAGTATACAAAATAAAGATTTGTTCATCAAGCTTTGAACACTCACTGTGGCTCATCCAAAAGGTGGATATTCTTCTAATTTTGCAGACATAGCATATGGAACTAATGCATATTAGCTATGTCAATAATTTAGCTAATAATCTTAAAAGCTGTATTTTGATGCCAAATTCAAATTAAAAGTGTCTGAAACCAAATATATTGATTTAACTAAATCCTTAAATATTCACTGTGGCTAGAGCAATGGTTGGATCTTCCCCAAATTTTGCCCAATATTAGATTATATATTCTCTGATATATCTCAATAGACATTGATGTCATATACATGTTTCTACATGGGTGTCACCATTGTGAAACAAGTGTGGTCATCAAAGACCCAAACTGGTTGGTGTCAATATTCTGTCTGTGGCTCCTTGCACTAACTAGCACTACACTAAGATTGGTATTATTGGAAAGGGAATCAAATTGCCTATCTAGCCATATAAATCTTATTAGGTTTTAAATATTTCTTAATTCAGTAGATGGGCTTTAAACTTTCAAAATTATTTAAATTGCAGAATTTGACCTGATTGACCTTTTTGACCTAGGGCAAACCATATATGGTTAGGAAGCCGAGGTCATTGCGCTTCTTCTGCTACCATCCCTGACTTTCTACGAGGTAGTGCAAGGAAGCGCGATCCCATTAAAGATACCCTGTTTTCACAGTCGTTTTCATTTACATCAGTAATGAAGGAATATTCACTAAATACACTCATCATACAAATGGAGTTTACGTAAATACAAACTTACTATATATTCAATCCAACAACACCATCGGATAGAACATATGTTGATGTTTTAGGTTATCTAATTTCATCTAAATCATATACATACAGAAATAGTTACAAGCATGTGAATATTGATGAAAAAAAGCACCATTCCTGGACTTTTAATGGGCGCTGCCGGTACCTAGTAGTAGTATGAGGCCAACTGTGCCTCAATCATAGTCGGCAATGTTGGACCCAGGGTGAAGGGATTGTGACTTCTGGAACCACCCCCATGTTTGTTTGTTTGTGTGTGCATGTGCGTGTGCTTGCGTATGACTATGAGCGCGTGTGTATGTGGGGGTGGTGGTGGTTTGTTGTTATTTTACGTCCTAACAACATCTAAGGTCATATCAGGACGGTACCGACTTGTGACAGTACACACTCATGGTGATTTTATAGTGCTGCCCCACTGGGAAATCAGGCCACCGGCACCATGACTCAATAACCCACTCAGTCACATTATCCTGACACCGAGCTACGCAGTCCTTGCCCTATCCTAATAATGCTGAGCACTATGCTAGGAAGCGACAAGTATCAAATTTTAAGTCATTGGTTTGACTCGACCGGGAACCGAACTCGCGAATTCCTGATCTTCCGCCCGCGAGGCCTGTGCTCTACCGATTCAGCCACCGCGCCCGATGGGGTGGGTGGAGTGGGGGTGGATATATATATATATACATGTATACATATATAATATATTTGTATATATATGTAGATACATATATAGGTGTAGGTGTGTATGCGTGCCAGCAGCACTTCAACACTTTTGTAAAAGCCAGCAGCACTTCAACACTTTTGCAGGCAGCTTTCATGAAATGTACAACCGCACAAAACAAGACCGACTCATGGACGCAACTCTCACAGCAGCGAGCTAAATGGAGAGCGGCAGTCAAGTAATGAAAGCAGTCTTTGTCGCACCGCGACCGACAGCATGATGATGATGATGATGATGTGTATGCGTGGATGTGGGTGTGTATGGGTGGGTGTGTATGTGGATGTGGTTATGTGTATGCATGACTGAGTTTGGGTGTGTATGGGTGTGGGGTGTGTATGTGTGTGGGAGGTGTGGGTGTGGGTGCATGTGTGTGTATGTGTGGGTGTGTGTATGTGTGGGTGTGTATGTACGCACGTATGTGTGGGTGGGTGGGTGCATGTGTATGTATGTGTAGGTGTGGGTGTGGTAGTAGGAAAGTATGTGTGTCTGCTCTTTGCAAAGTGGTGTCGCCGCCTGTCAGTCAGTGTGGGCAGCTCCCGGAAATCGATAGCGGAAACTGCTACCCCACCCCCACCCCGACTCCCCACTTCCGCCTCCCGCCCAGTCTGGCCATTCAGTGAACTCATCCCCAGGAGTCTAACTGGGAGGCCATTCTTCTTGGTTGTCCATCGGTGCCCATGATTACTGACACTGCACTGCATGACCTCTATGGATCAGCATCATTTAAGCTGTTAGTGTTAGCTGTTATTAGACGTACTGAGTGTGAGTGTGTGTGGGGGGGGGGGGCGGGGGGGGGGACAAAAGCACGATTCATTCTGAACAACTAAAAACGTGACAATATCGAGAAAAGGGGGAGGCAAATACTAAAATGTAAAAGGCTGTTCGATCAAAGTCTTACTCTCTTCTCTCAATAAATATATTCAAATAAAATAATATTAATATACTAATATCCCAATACTTGTGTTCCAAGGTTTGATGATTGAGGAAAGGATTGAACCTGAGTAGTATGTCATGAGTGATTATATCGGCCAGTTGCGTAATTTCCCGGTATAATAACTCATGATAAACTACTAAACTGCGACCCAGCATGTCAAGATAGGTAGGTATGGATCGAGTGATTGCACCAGAGAGCCTACATAGTGTAATGGTTAGTATTCTAGCCACGGAATGGCATGACGTATGGGTTCGAATCCTGCTCTAGGCACCATTTTTCGCATTTTCACATATATATATCAAGGATGAAAGATCTCCGCGATTTCGCGGATTTCCGGGATTTTTCCTGTATGCCCTTCTTGAAATACCACAGCACTACCACTGTATACTAAATACACTAATACGTGCTTCAAATGTCGCAGCACTATATCAGCCTATCCCCAATATGTATGAAACCTGACTTCCGGAAATAGTCTGTGATTCCCTGACAATGCTAAGACTATGGGAGAATTTCCGCATTTCCGCTTTTTTGGCCGGAGACCACTTTCATCCCTGATATATATATATATATATGTGTGTGTGAAGTGGGCAAGACTGCTCGCCTTGTGCATTTGCGCATGAGTGCCGAGTGACTCACATCTAGAGATGCTTGCTACTCGGTTTCACGGGTGCGCAAATCGCCAACATTTGCGTGGCCGCGGGTTCGCGGCCGTAACGCTTTGCTTGAATACGTCAGTTGCGACTTTCCAAGCAACGAGAGGAGGTCGGGGCATTCGGACCCAGACCCAGCAGACGTGTTTTTGCACTCTCTGTTGTTTTAGCCGACATTTAGGCCTTATTTCTTGAAATTCTAAACTTATTTAACGCAATTAACCATGGGAGGGGATTTATCAATAATATTATAACCTGCTACTTATGCCATCTTGTTAGTTTTGGTAAGAAATAAACGGTCATGAGCTCTTGGAAGGGTGAATTGGAACGTTCCTTGCATTCTTTACTTTCCTCCAGTATTATTGTAGATTAACCGCTATGGAAAGACCTGATATTCGATTGCTTTATATGTAATTAAGGGCCTTATGCCTAAATAGGCCTTATGCAGTTGAGTAACCCATCTGCGGGAATATAATAACAGACATATTAACAGAATTAATGTAGTGTTACTTTTGGGCTAAAATAATGACATGCAATGAGGCGGATTAACCGTGACAGCAGCAGCAACACTAGCTTGACTGCTTAGTTCTGGATTAATTTAGTAACATTAATATACCCCGAACGGCGATGGGACAGCCAGTTAGTTGAAATAACCTGATATAAATATCCTTTAGGCCGATAAATGCGTGCGAGGGCAAATCCAGTATTTAGACAAAACTCTGGCTGGCCGCCTTTAGTACGGGGCAGACACCGACGGAGACGGACTACCTGTTGACGGGACGAGAGGCTGCGGCGGCCCGCAGCAAGGTCAAGGAAATACACAAGGAAACAATTACATAATATTAACACGAAGGCTCGAGGGTGGAATAGCCCGATTGTTAAATATATATATATTTATATATATATAAATATATATATATATATATATATATATATATATAAACTACCCCCATACCACCCCAACCGCACAAGAACATATATACTCACATACAGTATAGACACCCACACATACAGTATACACACCCACACATACACCACACACATACACATACCGACATACAAACAGATATCCACTTATACAAACACCCACCGACGCGCACACATACACGCCCACACATACACCCACATATACCCACATACACCCACCCCACACGCACCAACACACCACACGCCCACATATACGCACACACACACATACACACACACATACCCCCACCCCTAATTGGGAGGCCCTCTCCCATGGCGCTGGCAGACAGAGGCGACTGGTTCTGAGAAGGCAGGCAATGCCGGGGCTTCCTTCCGCACATCCGGGCGGGCTGATTAATGTGAACGTCGCCGGGTCTGGTGGAGGCTGCCCCATCTCCTGCCATGGCGGCGAGACATGCCGCGTGCACGGTAACCGACAGGTTAACTCGGGCGTAACCAGCATAGCTAGCCTCCTGATGCTCTCTGAATTTTATTGAGCACTTTAAAAAAAAAAATTAAAAAAAAAAAAAGCCTAGCTAGCCTCCTGATGCTCTCTGAATTTTATTGAACTCTATCAAAAAAAATTATATTAAAAAAATTCTTTTAAGATTTATACTGCCTATCAATATCATGGATAAGTCTGAATAGACTTGTTTTTATCAATAGACAGTTGGTTTATAAATTATAGAAAGCCCAATCCTACTCTTTTACTGACCCAAGGGATTTTTAACCTCCCACACCACAATCATAGACATGGTACGAGAGCAACTGGCCTTTGATGATGCTGTAAGTTATACACAGCGGTGAAAATCCAAATTGGCAGAGGTGATGGCAAGGGGAATTACATTAAGGCACTGACATTAAAGTTGCATAGCCCGATGGTTTTGAGTTTCTGTCATTTTCTGAGATAAATATATCAGGTTGATCGTTATAATCTACATTACTTTGGTTTGCGGTAACTTTTATTCTAAATGGCTAACTTTGGAGATATTTTAAGCGAAAACATGCCAAATTAATTTTGGCAAGCACGCCAAAACCCTGACACCATAGGCTTAAGCAGTAACAAGTTCTATTAAATTGACTCAGTATGCCCTATGTGGTAACATATGCTTAATAAGTGCAGCAGTATCTAAGTTAGATATGTAGAATCAAATCTAGATGAGTGTTTTTGTTTTGGAAATGTTTCATGGGACTATGCAGCTTTAGCTTCATCACAAGTCCCACACACTCATACACACACACACACCTCCACACACACACACACACACACAAACACACTACTCGTCCTGGTACCACCTTAGATATTGGTAGAATGTAAACCCCAACCAACCAAAATCAAACCTAATGTAGCCTCTACATAAGCCATGGCTCTCTCTATATATATAGTAAAACCTCTCTATCCAACTACCTCCACAGATCAACCACTCCGCTATATGGACCACTTTAACGATCGCCCATACAATACCATTGTAACTATATTTAAAAAACTCTAAACCGCCCACCTCCCTAAATGGACCATTTAAAGTCCGTTCTATCGTCGGTCGATTTAGAGAGGTTCTACTGTATATATATATACAGTAAAACTTCCCTAACCGACCACCTCCACATATCGATCACCCCCCCTATATCGATCGCTTTATTTGGGTCCCAACAATACCATTGTAACCATATTCGAACTCCCTAAACCGACGACCTCCCTAAATCGACCACTTAAAGCCGGTCCCATGGTCGGTCGATTTAGAGAGGTTTTACTGTGTATCTTAGTGGTCATGTTTTATTTTCCGAGTGTTGATTGTTGACTGTCTGATCTGTGTGTCTGCCCTTTGCGAACTAAAGCTGCACAGTTACCTTATTGCACGTAAGGCGTTGTACTAAATAATCATCATAGACAATCGCCAACAATATAAATAAATGATCATGAAGCCATTTCGCAATTTTATGTATACAGTGTGATGATTGTTCTTGTGCGGTCGTCATGTGGGCGCGTTGTGGATATGTGTGAGTGTGGATGTGTGTGAGTGTGTGTGTATCTATTTGTATGTGAGTGCGTGTGTGTGCGCGTGTGTGTGAGTGCGTGTGTATGAGTGCGTGTGGGTGAGTGTGTGTGGCATGTGTGTGAGTGTATGTATAAGCTCGTGTGTGTATGTGTGTGAGTGTGTGTTTGTCTGTGTGCATGTGTGTCTGTATATGTGTATATAATTATGAGTGTGTGTGAGTTTGTGTGTGCACGTGTGTTTGTGAGTGTGCGTTTGTGTGTGTATGTATGTGAGTGTGTGTGGCATTTGTGTGTGTGGGTGTGAGTGTGTGACATGTGTGTGGCATATGTGTGTGTATGTGTGTGTGATTGTGTATATGTGTGTATATGTGTGAGTGTGCGTGTGATTGTGTGTATGTGTGAGTATGTATAAGCTCGTGTGTATGTGTGTGTCTGTATATGTGTATATATGAGTGTGTGAGTTTGTGTGTGTGTGTGCATGTCTGTGTGGATGTATGTCAGTGTGTGTTTGGGTGTAGCATGTGTGTGGGTGTGCGTGGGTGTGAGTGTGTGTGGCATGTATGCGGGCATGCGTGTGTGAGTGCATGTGTGTGAGTATGTGTGTGAGTGCGTGTATATGAGTGCATGCGTGTGTATCTGTGTGTGCGTGTGTGTGAGTGTGCGTGTGTGGATCTGCCATGTAGGTTGCTGCAGTACCCGGGTGCTGTCACACACTACTGACCCAGATCGCAAAACAAAGGTAACACGCTCCACTGAACAAGACATGCAATGCGGGTCGCACATCCAAAAACGTGTGCTCTCTTTTCTTCTTTTTTGTTTGGTCTTTATTAAGAAATTATCTGGAACATGTAATGACAGTCACTTTGTTCTCTGTCGTTCCAGTCGTCTCTCTCTGTCTCTCTCTGTATCTCTCCCTGTCTCTCTCCCTGTCTCTCTCCCTGTCTCTCTCCATGTCTCTCTCCCTGTCTCTCCCTGTCTCTCTCCCTCTCTCTCCCTCTCTATCCCTCTCTATCCCTCTCTCCCCCTGTTTCCCCCTCTCCGCCTCTCTCCCTCTCTGTCCCTCCCTCTCTCCCTCCCTCTCTGTCTCTCCCTCTCTCCCTCTCTCTCTCCTCTCTCTCTCCCTCTCTCTCCCTCCCTCTCCCTCTCCCGCTCTCCCTCTCTCCCCCTCTCCCTCTCTCCCTCTCCCTCTCTCTCCCTCTCTCCCTCTCTCTCTTCTCCCTCTCTCCTCCCCTCTCCCTCTCTCTCTCTCTCTCTCTCTCCCTCCCCTCCCCTCCCCCTCTTCCCTCTCCCCCTCTCCTTCTCTCTCCCCCTTCCTCTCTCCACCCTCTCTCCCTCTCCCTCTCTCTCCGCCCTCTCGCTCTCCCTCTTCCTCCCTCTCTCTCTCTCCGGCCTCTCTCTCTCTCGAACTCTCTCGAACTCTCTCTCTCTCTCTCGTGGCAGGTCGGGGGGTTTGATTCTCCATCGAATCAAACCAATGGCATCAAATTGATACTTGTCGCTTCCTAGCCTGGCACTCGACATTAATAGGATCGGGCAAGGACTGGTTAGCTCAGTGTCAGGATAATGTGACTGAGTGAGATACCATGTCACGGTGCCAACGGCCTGATTTCCCACTATTAAGTCGCCATGAGTGCACACTGTCACAAGTCGGCACCCATCCTAATATGACCTTAGATGTTGCGAGGACTTAAAACTCCAACAACTAATCTCTCCCCTCTCTCCTCTCTCCTCTCCCCTTTCTCCGGCAGTCATGCCTTTCACTCTACTCTCCTATCCGGTTCTGTTTTACACTTTATTCTTTCTCTGTATCTACATTCTCAACAAAACAAAAACTCCAAATGGATCTTTAAAAATTATTATTATTATCATTATTATTGTTGTTGGAAATTAACAGTCCGGAAACAAATGGCGTTACAACACCCACAACATACAGTAAAACCCCTGTAAATCGACCGACCATGGCACCAATTTTAAGTGGTCCATTTAGGGAGGTGGTCGGTTTAGGGTACTAGGTTTACTGTACACACACACAGAGCCACACACACACACACATACACACACAGCCACACGCATCCAGATACACGCACACATATACTGTTTTTTATACAAAAACGTTATTAACAAGGTATTTACTCTGCCCATAACGTATAAGCTCCTGCTAGGGTGCTTGTTTTCAACGCTGGACAGCTGTGGTGCTGTCTTGGTCTGGTCCCTCGTCCAGGAGTGTTTACCTGTTTCTGCTCAGGGCAGCCTTTTGCGATTTTGGGTGTTAGTAGCCTATTGTAAAAATATATGGATTTTCGGTTCGGAATTATATATTGCAGAGAGCATTATTATCCTCGGGCGATGGAGTGGGGACCAAGGTTATGTAATAGAAAAGCAATGGGTGCCCACTCGCTCTGTGACATATTAGGCTATGTGAAATATATGTTAATACATAGTGCCCGAAATTATGAGGAGATGTTCCTATATAAGAGACAGTTAATATTCGGTGAAATGCTCCCTCTATGCACCAGTAAGGGTGCAAGAGGAGGAGAAGGACATTTTTAATATATATATTTATTGTAACTGTCTGCAACTACCTGTTACCACAGGGCCGATGGGCAAGCACACCAGCCATTCTGCATACATTATGGACACCACCTACAGCTGGGGTTGAGTGACAGCTGCCTATATTCGGGCGTCGCCTCCCCCCCACCCCCCATGCTGTAGAGGGTGCCTGATTGGCTGGCTGAGGGAGGGCCAGTCACCTGTGCCCCTTTGCCCCACCTGACCACACAAGCCTCATTCTGATATTGATTATCCTATACACACTTCTCTTTGGCAGGAACCCAGACGCTCTGTCTGATGTTCCACCTTTCATATACAAACTGAGCGGTGTGCAACAACCATGGGACTCCGGTTCAATGGGCTGTAGGCACTGATTCATATACATACTAAAGAGAGTAATGAGGCTCTGTGCAGACAGAAGGTAAGGGGTCAGGGTGATAG
Source organism: Branchipolynoe longqiensis (assembly GCA_030323885.1). Taxonomy (NCBI): domain Eukaryota; kingdom Metazoa; phylum Annelida; class Polychaeta; order Phyllodocida; family Polynoidae; genus Branchipolynoe; species Branchipolynoe longqiensis. The sequence continues at coordinate 87,581,965 of CM059186.1, read as the reverse complement.
GTCACTAGTAGGTGAAGGAGTTGATGCCAATAAAGCACAACTTCTTCACTGTCAATCTTACGTAACTTGTCTTCCCTTTCTGCTTTATGAGAGATACAGTAGATATATTACAGATGAGTTTGTTGGAGAGGGGCATCAGGTGTGAACTGACAGACAGTTGTCAGAACGCATCTGGGAAGAGTAAGTGGTATATCTGGGGCTCTGACGGCTGGGCTTCCAGTTATATTACACTATGTTAGTTTATTTGTATTTTTCCAGAGTTTTGTCTAGTTTGAGTATGATACCTTATACCTACTATGTAGATCTACTTGGGTGTCATGCAGGCTTGCAGGAGAGGATCCCATCCCATTTCGATTTGTCACAGCATCCTTTCACCCAAGCCCTGTCCTTAGATAGTGTACCAGTGTGCCAGAACACGACCAGGTGGGATGGTTGTGTTGTTTGCTTAGCAATTTTGTATTTCAGGGTGGATCAGATGCATGAACGTGGCCTGTCCATTTCTGTGTACATGTAGTTAGTATTTAAACAAATGTGCCTGTGGAACCCTATAAATTATAATATTCAGCTATCACCAATCTGTTAAACCGGCGCCCCCTGCTGGGTATGGTGGGGGGTGGGGTGGATGCAGGGTGCTGTAATAATGGGAGTGTGCATTGTGTCCCCCTGGTGGCCGCGGGACTAACCAAAGCACCCTCAGCTTTGATTAGGGTCGGCACGCGCCCAGATTTAAAGCCGCATAGTCCGATGGAAACATACAATTTTCAAAACCAAAACATTGACCTAGATTTGATTCTACATATCTAACTTAGATGCTGGTGCACTTATCAAATATTTGTCACGACATATGGCGGAATACTTGCCTATTTAATAAAACCTGTTGCTGCAGAAGCCTATGGTGTCAGAGTTTTGGTGTGGTTGCCCAAATTTATGTTGTACATTTGTATTTCAAATATCTCAAAAGGTAGTCATATAAAATAAGAATCACTTCAAATTAAAGTAAGGTAGATTACAATGATCAACCAAATATATTCATCTCAGAAACTGACAGAAACTCCAAACCATCGGACTATGCAACTTTAATTACCCCTCGCTGGTGAAATAAACTGGGCGTGGCGTAGACTGTCAACGGAACTAGGTGTGGTGGATGTGACTTTCGTTTGTACAATCATAACTAGACGAGTCAGCGATGGCAGCTAAGTGGTTGTGTGCTGATTAGTAATACTAACACTGTAACAGTACCGCTAATAATACAATGACTTGATGCAGGGTCCGTACGGGGCCTGGCAAGTCTTGACTTGTATTTGCCCCATTTCAAGGCCGTGAAAAAACCTTGAATTTAACATTTGGGGTAATTAGTCTTGAAAAGCTTCGAATTTCATTAAACTGTCACCGCTGATCTAAATTAATTAGGGGGGGGGACGGGGAAGGATTGGGTAGTTGCTGTAGTTTTACGCCCCAGCAAGACCCTAGGCCATATATGTTCCTGTGGTGGAACTACAGTAAAACCTCTCTAATCGACCACCTCCACAGATCCACCACTCCAATATATCGATTGCTTTATTTGGGTCCCACAACCATAAAAAAAACTCCCTAAACCGACCACCTCCCTAAATGGACCGTTTAAAGTCAGTCCCATGGTCGGTTGATTTAGAGAGGTTTTACTGTAGCTATAAGTATGAGAGTCGAGTTGCAAATGACGCTGCAGGAGTAACACACACACACACATACACACATACACACACACACACACACACACACACACACACACACACACCAGTATTACCACCACACCTCCCGCCACTGACTCAAGTCTGCCCCCGGTGGAAAGTGTTTACTACCACCCCTGACTGGACGGGATGGCCGAATGAGTTGAGCGTCCGTCTCCCGTTTTGGGAGATCGTTGGGTTCGAGTCAAACTTATGACTTAAAAATGTATACTTGTCGCTTCTTAGCCAGGTGCTCAACATTATTAGGATGGGCAAGGACTGGTTACCATAGTATCGGGATAATGTGACTGTGTGGGATATTAGGTCATGGTGCCAGTGACCTGGTCTCCCAGTGGGCCAGCACTATAAAGTTCCCATGAGCGCACACTGTCACAAAGTCCATACCCATCCTGATATGATTTAGGATGTAAAACAACAACAAAGAAGACACTAGACGATATATGTTCCTGTGGTGGAACTAACCATAAGTCTTGAGTTGCAAATTGCGCTGCAGGAGTACGCACACTCACACACACACACAACCACACACACACACACACACACACAATCCACTATTACCACCACCCCTCCCGCCAGTGCCCACGGTGGAGAGTGTTTACTTCCCCCCGTGGTGCGTGTGTGTGTGTGTGTGTGAGTGAGGGAGAAGAGGAGAGAGTGAGAGACCGGGAGACAGAGAGAGGCAGAGAGAAACAGACAGAGAGGCAAACAGAGAGAGGCAGAGAGAGAGACAGAAATAGAGACAGAAAGAATCAATATCATGGTGAAAGAGCATTGCTTTCTGTTTGAAATGAATGACATAGTTGCATTGGATAAATGAAATACGGCTTGGGTTATAATTTGAGCTGAGTGTAATGGAAGTAATTTTCAACCTGTATTAATTGCATCCACCAATATGTAAGCACTACAACGATTATATTCGATATATAAACTATGTAATGTATTATAAATATAATATTAATATGTAATATATAGAATAAAAATATATTTTATATAGACAATAGAATAAATATAATATATATATAATATATATAATATACATAATATATATAATATATATTATATATAATATATATATAATATATGTAATGTATTATATATATTATATGGAATATATATGTAATGTATTAAGTATATGATATGGAATGTGCATAATATATAATACATATAATATTTATAATATATATAATGTATATTTATTATCTATAATATATGTGATTGTGTGGTGCAAATTATTTTTTTAATTAAAAGAAATGGCAGCAAAAGATGTGGAATCTAGAGCTAATTATACAATCTAGTAGCATCTTTTCAATTGTATTTGGATGTGGAGTAATAGGGGGGGGGGGGGGGTTCTGGGGATGGTAGCAAGAGGCACCACTCACGGGTACCACTACCAGCGGGGGCACCACCGGGTCGCAGCCATTGTGGGGCGCATGTCCGGGTAGTGACGCTCTCACCTCACCCGCCGCCGCCGCCGCCGCCGCCCCCGCTGCTCCTGGGCAGTGCCGGCCCAAGCCTCCGCTGGGAGAGTGCGGGTGGTGATCGCGGGTTATCGGAGACGCCGAGCCCAGCCTGATGCGGTTACGACGCCGGCAGTCGAGTAGGCCACAATAGCGCCAGAGAGAGCAGCCCCCTGTGTCGACTTGTGGAACTAACAGGGTTTGGCGAGTAGGCCACGCTCGCCACTTATATAAATGCGCGCTCTCAAACTCCGAGGTTTGTCTGGGCTCCCTCTCTATCTACGCACGCTCTGCGCTGGGTTGGTTGGTTGGTTGTTGGAGTTTTACGTCCTGGCAACATCTTGGGTCATATCAGGACGGGTACTGACTTGTGACAGTGCATGCTCATGGTGACTTTCAATGTGCTGCCCCACTGGGAGACCAGACCACCAGCATCATGATCGGATTCATATTAATTATCCTGACACTGAGCCAACCAGTCCTTGCCTTATCCTAATAATGCCGAGGACCTTGCTAGGAAGTGCGAAGTATAAACTTTTCACTCATTGGTTTGACTCGACCAAACGGGAGACAGACGCTCAACTCATTCCGCCATCCTGTCTGATACAATGATGATGATGGTGATGATCATGATCATGATCATAATAATACTTCAAATAATACACGTAATTGCGCGCTGTGTGGACCTATTTGTTTTGGATGCGATTGCGTGTTTGTGTTGTTTGTTTGCTATAATTTTTGTGGAGTTTTCTTTTGGGGTTTTCTTGTTGGGGCTGGAGGCATTAGAGATGGGGGATTGGGGAGGAGGAGGATGATGATGATGATGAGCAGCTGGCCTGCTACCACTAGTACCAGACGGGGTAGCCGAATGAGTTTGAGTGTCCGTCCCCTGTTTTGGGAGATCGGGGGAGCCGAACGCATGAGGTCGTGGGTTCGAACCCTGGTCGAGTCAAACCAATGACTTAAAAATTTATACTTGTCGCTTCCTAGCCTGGCGCTCGGCATTACTAGGATAGGGCAAGGACTGGTTGGCTCAGTGTCAGGATACTGTGACTGAGTGAGATATCAGGTCATGGTGATTGTGGCCTGATTTCCCAGTGGGGCAGCACTATAAAGTTGCCATGAGGGTACACTGTCATGAGTCGGTACGCGTCCTGATATGACATTAGATGTTGCGAGGACGTAAAACAAACAAACAAGTTGGCCTGATTGTATTCTGGACCAGATATCTGGATCGCTTGCCATGCGACACCTATGGGAGAAATGGACACTACTAATAACGTACCATACACAATCTCTATACTATTAATACTAGATAGATATGCACTTTGTACCTAAGTTTCCGAGATTGGTTCCATAAAGCAATAGATTGGTGAGAATGTAACTAGAGTTAGTGTTTGTTTTATTTTAGATAATATTAGTATCGCGATGGGGTGGGGGGTTGGGGGGGGGGGGGGGGGCTAGGTCCGCATCCAAGGGTCAGGCTCGCCACGCCCGCCTAGCTGAGTCACGAGGTGTGTTCTGTGTCATGTGGGGATTGCGTCGTAATAACATGGGCATGTTACCACACTGGTACGACTACCAGTGCCTTCTGGTGTGTATAGAATATATAGTATATAAAATATATATATAGTATATATAATATATGTAATGTACGTAATATATATAATTTATTTAACATAAATATATAATATATACATGTAGTATATATAATATATATATAGTTTACATATATGTATATATATGTAACAGATGTAGATATATATCTACATATATAAATGTTACATATATATATACATGTATATATATTAAATGTATAATATACATAATATACTATAATATATAATATATATGATATATATAACATGATATATATAACAGATGTAACAGATATAATATATACATAATATGTACACGATATATAATATATATATTTTATATATGACATATATAATATATATATAATAAAATAGTAATATGCACATACACCATCACTTTAAAGCGCTGCCCCACTGGGATACCACACCATAGGCACTGTCACCCAATATCCCACTCAATCAAATTACCGGGACATTGAACCAGCCAGTCCTTGCCCTATCCTGGAAACCATGCCGAGTTGCAAGCTCGTCCGCGATAACCATAACCAATCAACTTCCCAAGTGTTCAGGTTAGACTCGACTGGGAGTTGACCATAACCAATCAACTTCCCAAGTGTTCGGGTTAGACTCGACCGGGAGTTGACCATAACCAATCAACTTCCCAAGTGTTCAGGTTAGACTCGACTGGGAGTTGACCATAACCAATCAACTTCCCAAGTGTTCAGGTTAGACTCGACTGGGAGTTGACCATAACCAATCAACTTCCCAAGTGTTCGGGTTAGACTCGACTGGGAGTTGACCATAACCAATCAACTTCCCAAATGTTCGGGTTAGACTCGACCATAACCAATCAACTTCCCAAATGTTCGGGTTAGACTCGACCAGGAGTTGATCTCATGACATCTCTCCCCCAGGCTTGATCTGCTACCCAGGTCAACCGGCCACCCTTTGGTAATGCCATAGGTGCCTCGCACCGAGCGGTCCGTACCGGCGTCCCTCGCTACTTCCGGTTGACTGGCTCCTGTCCTGGTGTCTTCTTTTTGAACTATGCAGCAGGCAGGTGTCTCCGACATTTTGGACTGGTGCCACGAGTATTGATTCTAGACGGGAGGCACGGGGACCAACAGGCAGCGTGCGAGACATGCGCACCGCCTGCCGCGCACCGCCCGCCGCGCACCGCCCGCCTGTGTGCCCGGACTTCCGGTCACAGAGGGTCCGTCGTAATCACCCTCCAATCTAATCACAATGCTGTCGTCCTTGCACGGTGGTCTCTCGTGATATTGCATTGTATTGATAGGTTGACTGCGCATTAGTGCACTCTTAGTGCATGGCCTAGATGTAGGAATCATGTACACAGCCAAACACGGTCATGCATGCACACGTAAAAAACACAAACATGAATGCAGACACACTCATTGGGCATACACATGCACACATCCAAACACACTCCTGCAGGCACACGTACATACACAAACATACAATGATACATGCATAGACACTCATTGGGTATACACATGCACACAACCAAACACACTCACACATGCACATGTACATACACAAACATACATGCAGACACACTCATTGGGCATACACATACACACAACCAAACACACTCACGCATGTACACATACATACATACATACATACATACATACACACACATGCATACACACTCATTAGGCATATACATGCACACAACCAAACACACTCACACATGCACACATACATACACAAGCATACATGAGGACACACTCATTGGGCATACATACAGCCAAACACACTCACGTATGTACACATACGTACATACACAAACATATATGCAGACAAACTCATTAGGCATAAACATGCACACAGCCAAACACACTCACACATGCACACATACATACACAAACATACATGCATACACACTCATTAGGCATACACATGCACACATCCAAACACACCCACACATGCACACATACATACACAAACATACATGCAGACACTCATTAGGCATACACATGCACACAGCCAAAGACACTCATGCATGCACACGTACATTCACAAACATACATGTAGACACACTCATTGGGCATACACATACTATTAGTTAGACACCGATCCTGTAGAATTAAGGGAGTGGCTCCTGCTGTATAATGTACAGCACCAGTCACTGTAGTTCATGCAAAAATGGGGAGCAGCACCGATTAGAAAGTGTATACTCGGGGCAACTCAAACAATCGTTGAGGGTTACATTTTTTCTCTTATAAAACAAGGTAAGTTTATAATTGACAAGACATTTTGTCTGTCTTATATAATGTTCAATGTGTTTAAGCAGGTTGATAGTTGTATAGGATGTTCGGTGTGTTGATGGTTTGTTCATGATGGTTAAGGGTGGTGGCAGGGGAGGGGGGCCCATTGGGGTGGGTGGTGGGGAAACCCACAGGAGAGCAATCGAGGATGCTGGGGGGGGGGGGGGGGGGGGGGGGCAGAAGCTCAGGTCTTTGCTAGTAATTACTGCAGTAGTCATTCAAGGGCCTGAATAACCAGGTGGGCTCTATATGCATTTTTGAAGGCAAGTATTGTTTGTGTTTCTCTGACTCTGGTAGGGAGGTCATTCCACATGGCACTACTACCTTTGTAGATTGGTGCTCCGATATATTCTTTTGTTGAAGGCTGTGGTATATTGAGGAGAGTGGAGGCCCCTCTTCTTGTTATTCTATTCTTGTTATTCTATTTCTGCAGTCAATGAATTTTTCGTCTTTTGCACGTTTGTGCTTTATAGTGCCATCAGGTGTAGGTCTCTTCGTTCTGAGAGATTTGGCTTTCTTGTGCAGTTCAGCAACACCGAGTGTCTTGCCTTGGTAGACAGTTCTCAGTGCTCGGTTCTGAAGTGCAGTAAAAGTAGGTGGCCCATCAACCACCAAACCCGGGTCCTTGCAATCACTCTCCTGAGCACGCAACCCCCGCCGCTCACCCAAGGACCCGACCTGCCAACCCCAATGTGTGTAAATTTTGGTGACTGTTGTATTCACATATTTGACAGAATTCATGTCAATAGTGTATCCTTTGATTGATGTCACGGCTAATTCCACTGTTGTAAACACCAGCTGTCTTTGACCTCAGTAACAATAGGCTTGTTTGTAAGATCTTATTCTTAGACTCCAGTTCTTTGTGTTGCTCACTTTTCTTTTTCTTATAGAGTAAGCTATCATTAGTTGTTAGACATGGCTTCCTATTACCTTAATGATACTGAAGTTGGTTTACACCCAGACACTAGTAAAGGCCCTGTCACACTACGACGTATGCCATTAGCGTGTGCCCAACGTACGACAATTTGCCAGTATGTCGGCATTCGTCAAACTTTGCAGGGGCGCGGGATAAAAATGGGAGTACACGCAATGTACGCACAACGTACGTAACATATGAAGGACGTATCTCTGACCTATCGCATACGCTCACGGTACGCTTACCAAAGTTACGTACGTTACTTCATCGCTAGAAGTCCGGTATATACGTTGAGTATGCTGGAGATACGGCAGGCATACATTCGAAGTACGATAGGAGTATGTTATGCATCCATTGGCTGTACGCGGACTGCACAGCTGAACGTATGGCTAATGTGTTCCAACCGATCCCGACCTACCCCTAATGTGTGCATAATGTATGCCAACGTACACCGAGCGTATGAGAAACATATGAGCCATACGGCGACATATGTTGAAAATTTTGAACATGCACAAAATATTTTTAGCGGCTCGATCTATGCCGCAGTACCCTGAATGTACTCGACGTATGCCCAACGTGTACGTAACCTATGATGCCGTATGGCGACTTGTTATTAGAAAATCGCATACGTCGGCATACACTAACGCTATACGTCGTAGTGTGACAGCCCCTTTAAACCACTGACCATGCATGCTATGGCAGCGCTACCCACTGCCCCCGGACGTGGTGACCTAATCAGGACTCGAGTGCGGTAGATCGGGAGTTTGGTTCCGGGTCGAGTCAAACCAATGACTTATCAAATTCATACTTGTCGCTTCCTAGGCTGACGTTCAGCATTAATAAGGCAAGGTCTGGTTAGCTCAGTGTCAGGATAATGTGACTGAGTGGGATATCGGGTCATGGTGCCAACGTCTTGATTTCCCAGTGAGGCAGCAGTATGAAGTCACGATGAGTCCATACTGACAAGTCGGTACCCGTCCTGTTATGACCTTAGATGTTGCTAGGATGTAAAACTCCAACAACAAAAACAACACGCTGCTACACACACTGATGCAGGAAGTGGCATTTTACTGACAGCACACAACTACTCTCACTGAACAAAACAACTAACACTGATGGGGCTGGACGGGATGGTTGAGTGACTGCAGCATCTACCTTACACCCGGCCAGTCACTGGAGCGATCCCCAGCCAAGTCAAACTAAAGACTTGCACAATTGACACATGTCACTATATTGTCTGATGTTCGGCTAGGATAGGTCAAGGATGTAATAATTCTGTGATTGAGCTGGTTATTACTATTAGGGTATGGTATCCCTGTGGGACGACACTATAACTTATAAGACCGGACCGGACGAGGTGGCCGATTGAGTTGAGCGTCCATGTCCCGTTTAGGTAGATCATTGGATTCGAACCCGAAGGTTCGAACCCTGGCCGAGTCAAACCCATGACTTACAAATTTATACTTGTCGCTTCCTATTTAAATCCCTAGCCAGGAGCTCTGCATTTTTAGGATAGGGAAAGGACCCATGACATAACCATAGATGTTGCCAGGGTGCAAAACAACCAATCATCATCATTATTATTATTATTATTATTATTATTATTATTATTATTATTATTATTTAGAAATGATGTATTTGGAAATGAGGGTGTGATGGAGTCCTTCCGATTCCATCCACATGAGAGAAACTGTTTTTTACCAAAAGTTCATTTTCCATTTTTAACTTGAAGTCTTTTACCATTGGTTTGACTTATTATACATCACTTGTGATTGTACAACAGCTGGATGCTCTTTGGCATGTATGTATGTGCTCTATTTCACCTGTTTGATCAAATGTGGTGTATTTTTTAACCAAAAAAACCACAACAACAACAAATAAAAACTTGTATTATTTTAATCGGATATTTTTAAACCACTGTATGACCCCCCAATTGCCGATGTCTAATTTTAGTGCTGGGGGGGGGGGTCGTTAAACAAAACAAAAAAAACTAAATCATTATTATTATTATTATTATTATTATTATTCTATCCCATTGAGCCGTTGGAAATTATTTTGACACAGAGTATGCGCGCACACATACACACCCGCACACATACACACACACACACACACACAGGGTGTGTGTGCGATAACTAGGAACTGGACTGAGTCCTTTTTATCGCAGAGAATCGCGTTGCTGGTTACTCGTGGTGTATGGCGCAGTGGGTTGTCTGGCGCATGCGCATATTGCCTCCTAATAATATACCATTCCAGGAAAGAAATGTTGGCATGTTTCCTTATGCTAGGTACACACCTACCATATACGATCATTTTTCCACACCCACCTACCGTATACGATCTAAAACTGCCCAAAAATCGTGAGGTGTGCACTCCCCTAGCACACCTACCGATTACGATTCACGACTAAAAACTAATTTTTAGGGCTAAAATGGTAGGTGTGTACTATCATTACGATTGCGATTCGCGATTCGAAAAATGAATCGGCCCGTTTTCAGTTTTAAGCGGGTCGGGAGTTTTAGTGCTCGAATCCTATACGGTAGATGTGTACTTGGCATTAAAGGTGCTAGTAATCACCTTCTATTTGAATAGCACAACGGTCAGAGACATTGTTTGGCATCAGGTCTAAGTACTAGTTTGTGCTCGCCTTCCAGGGAGTGCTGATTGGATGGGGGGGGGGGGGGGCGGGGATGGGGGGAGTGATATTTGGATTATGATTTAATTAGTTTGACACTCTCCCCACCCCTTCCCTGGTATTCTTCACATTATGGGAATCAAAATGTTCAGTGAACTTCACCTGTGGCATTCTTTACATTATGGGAATCAAACTGTTCAATGAACTTCTCCACCCATGGCATTCTCTACATTTAATTATGGGATCAAAATGTTCACCATGAAGATGATTGAATTATGTTGACTTCCCCTCCCCCTCTCCCCTCCCCTTCTCTCCCTCTACCCCTCTGTCCCCTTCTCTCCCTCTACCCCTCTGTCCCCTTCTCTCCCTCTCCCCCTCTACCCCTCTCTCCCCTTCTCCCCCTCTACCCCTCTCCCACTTCTCCACTCCTCCCTCACCCTCATCCTCCCTCACCCTCCCTTCTCCCTCCCTCCCCCCCCCTGGCATTCTCCACATTATGGGGATCAAAGTGTTAACCTTGAAGGTGGTTGAATTATGTTGACTTCTGCCTTGCCCTGAATTCTCCACATTATGGGGATCAAAGTCTTAGCAATGAACATGATTGAATTATGTTGATATTCCCCCCCTCCACAAACATCACCACATTATGGGGATCAAAATGTTAACCGTGAAGATAATTGAATTATGTTGACTCCCACCCCCCGCCGTTCCCCGGCAATCTCCACATTATCACGATCTAAATGTTAACCATGAAAATGATATAATTCTGTTTCCTCCCCCCCTCCCCCTGTCTTCCCCGGGATTCTGCACATTATGCGGATCAAAATGTTAAACATCAAGTTGATTTAATTATGTTGCCCCCCCCCCCCCCCCACTCTTCCCTGGCATTCTCCACATATGGGATCAAAATGTTAACCATGAAGATGATTGAATTATGTTGACTCCTTCCCCCCCCCCCCCCCTCCTTCTCGGCATTCTCCACATTATGGGGATCAAAGTGTTCACCATTAAGGTGATTGAATTATGTTGACTTTGCCCGTGCCCCGAATTCTCCACATTATGGGGATTCAAGTAGTAACAATAAACATGATTGGATTATTATTGAATTCTCGTCACCCTGGCATCTCCACATTACGGGCGCAGATCTACAGGTACAAAAGAAGCAGCTGTTTGCATTTTGCAGTTTCACAAGTTGGCTAGGTGCCATTTTACCAAATAATACTCCTCTCTCCGAGTTGCTCATGGTGGTTCTCCTTTCTGTGTGCCCCTTTGTAGGTGAAGTACGGGGAGCCGGGCCAGGTGTGGCTGGCGGTACAGGAGGACTCGGTCACCATCCTGGAGTACACCACTTTGGTAAGTGTCTTCATTTTGTTTTCTAAAAATAAGAGATTTTTTTAAGAGCACCTGAAAACAACAAGGAACCTAGACTCTACCGGATGTGTACAGCAGAGAACTCCGTGATTAAGCCCCAGTCACACATAGCCGGACGAGCCCCGGATTTTGAGTCGGACCACCCATGGATCAACGGCCCGGACTGTCCCAGACTGCCACGGATAAAATCACTGTTTTCGTAGATTTTTGCCTCGCAGTCACACTTTCCCAGACGAGCCCCGGACGAGCTCCGTACCACCCCCGGACTGGGCCGGACCGGCCCCGGATGAGTCCAGACCACCCCCGGACTGCCCCGGACCACCCCCGGACTATCCCGGATCACCCCCGGACTATCCCGGATCACCCCCGGACTATCCCGGATCACCCCGGTCTTACGGGGGCAGTCCGGGAGTGGTCCGTGGCTAGGCCGGGGGTAGTCCTGGATAGTCCGGGGATGGTCCGGGTCAAACCATGGCTCAAAATGACACCGGACCACCCCCCAGGACCACCCCCGAAGTACCCAGACCACCCCCGGATCAGGCCGGATTGAGCCCAGATCGCAAAATCCCCCGGACCACCCCGGATGTTTTAAACATTTAAAAACATCCGGGGCTGAGCCCGGATGGCGCCGGACGAGCCATGGATCAGGCCGGATCAGGGGATGTCGGCATGGATGAGCCACGGATCACCCCGGATCGCCCCAGACCACCCCGGATGGCGGTCCAGGGCTTGTCCGGCCCCTGATCCGGGTATGTGTGACTGGGGCTTAGCAGAATTCATATCAAGAGGTGTTTTACCTTCAGCACCATTGACAGTATATCTGCTCTCACTGACTGACTGACAGTCTGATTGACTGGCAGTTTAACTGGCAGTTTGACTGGCAGTTTGACTGGCCGTTTGACTGAAGTTTCACTGGCAGTTTGACTGACAGCCTGTCTTACTGCCTGCCAGTGTGAAAGTAAGACAGGCTGACAATCTGACTGACAGTCTGACAATCTTTGTGGCTGCCTGTGTGTCTGTCTGACTTACAGTCTAACTGACTGCCTGACTTACTGACAGTTTGACTGACTGACAGTTTGACTGACTGACTGACAGACTGACAGACTGACTGGTAGTCTGACTGAGTCTGACTAAATGGCAGACTGACTGACAGTCTGACAGTTTGACTGCCAGTATAATTGACAGTTTGACTGACTGACAGTCTGACGGTTTGACTGACTGACTGTCTGACTGCCTGTCTGTCTGACAGTCTGACTAGCAGTCTCGTTGAATACCAGTCTGACTGCCAACATGATTGACTGACAGTCTGATTGACTTTCATACCACAGAAACAGATAGAACCATGCGGTTGCTGCGCCAAAGGTTGTTGGAGATGTAAAGTGACAAAAGTGACAGTCGGTGCTGAGTCAGAGGTCCCACAACCCGGGCCGAGCGGCAAGGCCCTGCTAATTGCTTCACCTGCAGGCCTTAAAGGCTACCAGCAGCCTTGCTGACCTTTGTTCGCCCACTTAATTCAGCCTTAATTACGGCGCTTCATTAGGCTCGTATGGGACAGTGCATGCCTTGGAGGCACACCTAGGTCTCACCCCTACATTGAGCTAATGTCCTATATGAGTGAGTTGTAACGTCAGAATGAATGACATGCCTGCATAAGGAGCAGAGCCGCCAGGAGCTTGTGTAATTTCCATGTGTCAGAAACCAGACGGGATGGCCAAATGAGTTGAGCGTCTGTCTCCCGTTTGGGTTCGAACCCTGGTCAAGTCGAACCAATGACTTAAACATTGATACTTATTTGCTTCCTAGCCAGGTGCTCGGCATTATTAGGATAGGGCAAGGACTGGTTGGCTCAATATCAGGATAATGTGACTGAGTGGAATATCAGGTCATGGTGCTGGACGCCTGGTCTCCTAGTGGGGCAGCACTATAAATTCGCCATGAGTGCACACTGTCACAAGTCTGTACCTGCCCTGATGTGACCTTAGATGTTGCCAGGACATGAAACTCCAATAACCAACCAATCATGTGTCAGGTACTGGACGACGGAATGCAATCTCTTCTTTAAAAGGAGAAGTTTTATCAGCTACTCGTTTATATGAATATATTTATGTGTACGAATTATATCAATCTGCCATATTTTATTATGTATGTGGTAGGACATGTCGCAATGGACAACTCTGCATCCCCACCAATATTGTCTATATATATCAGCAGTCCTGCCATTAGAGGGACAATAAAATGGAACAAAGGTAGTTTGTACATTGAACAGTTGCTACTCACTCACTCACTCACTCACACACCCAGACTCACACACAGTCACACACACACACACACACACACACACACACACACACACACACAGGGACACACGCTCAGTCATACACATACAATCTGTCATATTGCATGTTAATCTTTTACCATGTAGGTGGGGTGTGATTACTCCTATCTTGGAAACGAGGATACCGGGTGTGAAAGTACAACGTCTGAACACTTTGACTTCTGGATACTGAATGGTTTATTCACGGCCTAGGGCTCGCTTGACCCGCGGGCTAAACTTTCCATGACGTCATCTCATTAGCATATTCCTTTGTCTCAAACTCTGCATCTCGTTAACATATATTAGCCACACACCTATACGTCTATTACGCATATATCACACCGGGTAGGCTCCCGGTGGTGTACCAGTGTGGGAGTGAGAGGGTGTGTGGGGATCTAATAGCTAGAATCTCTTCGCGCGACTGGTGTGACGTCACAGCCTGGAGTAACTGGGTACACGACCTACCTACCTTCAGGATACGGTGCACCAAGGCGGGCTCTCAGCCAAGAGTGGATTAAGCTGAGTGTATGCCCCCCTCACACACACACACACCTTCACACACGCACGCCACCGCCACACCCCCACGCACCGTCACGCACCCAGCCCCACCATGCTCAGCTGCTGCTAGTACTAGTACTGATAATATTATTAGTTTTACTACTAGTAGTAGTAGTACTGCCACTAATAATAATAATGATACTACTGCTACCACGCCTACCCTCATCACCACCACCACTACCACCACCACCACCACCACCACCACCACCACTCCTACCACCACCACCACCACCACTACTACTACCACCACCACCACCACCACCACTACTACCACCATTACCACTACCACCACCAACTACCACCACTACCACCACCACCCACCACCACCACCACCAACGCGAACAACAGAATACACCACCACTGCCAGCAACCACCATAACCACCACCACTACCACCACAGTACTACCACCACCTACCACCACCACCAACACCAAAACCAACATTAACATTTGATTAACATCATATACCACCACTGCATCACCACGACCACTAACTCACATATGTATATATAGATATACATATATATTACATAGCATACATATTATAATATTACTAGCCTTAACCTGTGCTGTGCATGGGTTAAAGCTAGGCTCCGCATCAATCCCATGACCAATATTGTGTTGAACTGTCATTATAAAAAATCCTCCGGTGCGACTGACACTTGTCGACACCCGATGGAGGGGAGGTGGGTGCAGGTGGCGCCACCGGTCAAGTGCGGAGTCTTACGGAGAATAACAATAGTAATCAAATATAATAATATAATATATAATGGAAGCAATTCCCTTCATATTTTTATACTCGCATAATACCACATCACACACACATATATATATATTCACGGTTTCTGACTATATTCAGAGACTGTGTATATATCTGCATTCTCCCCAATATCATGCCACTATCTGGTGGAATCCATCTGTACCATTATGTGGTAAACCATATCGGTGGTGGTATCTAATGGCAGAATTAACAACACTCAACGTTATGTGTCTCAAAATGGATGCCACTCTGGTCGAAATGACCAAAGTTAGTAAAAACCATCAAAATTAATATGAACTGTCTATGGTAGGCACACAAAAAAACATGCTATTAACAACCCATAGATGGCAATATAAATACATATTATATATATTATTTATTTATATTGTATATGTTATATATATTATATATGTTATATATGACATATATATCACATATGTCATATATATTATAATATTAAATATGTGTGCGCGTGTGTATTCACTAGCAATAGTAGCCTCTTCTCGGCACATGTAGGCATGTATATATATGTGCATGCCTATAGACTACTGAATCATATCACATGGCAGTCGGATCGCCCGGGACGAGTGTCACATATTGTCTGTGCCTGACCAATTAACTTACGGGGCCTGGAATTGGTGTTGAATTATTGCGCGTTCCGTATGTGGACCGCCGCCTGATCTCTGCGCATGCACAGGTATAGAAGCTGAGGGCCCGACGTGCCAGGTAGTCAACCACACTATATGTGTGTGTTCCCTGAACCCAGTGTCGTAAGTTCAAAACACTACCCCACAAAAACAATACAGTAGTGTTTTCAACCTAGGTTCAAAACACTACAGTAGTGTTTTCAACCTGGTTGAAGGTAGGTTCAAAACACTATTGTGGCCACGCTCAAAACACTATCCTTAAGTCAAAACACTACCTTTAAGTTCAAAACACTACTCTATTTTCTTAGGGTGGGGCAGTATGTAGTAAGGTGGGCCAGTAGGGTTGTTGTTGGTTGTTGTTTTATGTCCTAGCATCATCTAAGGTCATATCAGGACGGGTACCGACTTGTGACAGTGCACACTCATGGGACATTATTATAGTGATGGCCCACTGAGAGACCAGGCCACCAACCCAATATCCCACTCAGTGTCAGGCTAATGTGACTGAGAGGGATATTGGGCTGGTGGTTTGACTCGACCGGGAACCTTCCGCACTCGAGGCTCACTCTACCAAATAGGCCACCCGGTGGGGCAGTAGGGTGGGAAATTTTGTTTGTCGTTGTTTGTTTGTTGTTGTTTTACATCCTAGCAACACCTAAGGTCATGTCAGGACGCATACCAACTTGTGACAGTGCGCACTCATGGCAACTTTATAGTGCTGCCACACTGAGAGACCAGGCTGCCAGTACCATGACCTGATATCCCACTCAGTCACATTATCTGACTGAGCCAACCAGTCCTTGCCATATCCTAATAATGGCGAGCGCCTGGCTAGGAAGTGACAAGTATCAAGGAGAGGGATACTCAACTCATTAGGCCATCCCATCTGCTCTTCTAAGACGTTAAATGCTGCAGCACTATCACTAATATCAGCATATACTAATACATTGTTAAACGCCGCAGCACAATCAACGTATACTACTAATAGGTGTTAAGCACTGCAGCACTATCAGTGTATACTAATACGTTGTTAAACTCTGCAGCACTATCAGCATATACTAATAGTAATACATGGTGCAGACGCCACAGAACTACCAGCATATACTACTAATATATTGTTAAATGCTGCAGCACTATCACATTGTTTAACTCTGCAGCAACATTACCGTATACTAATACGTGGTCCAGACGCTGCAGCGCTATCAGTGTATACTAATACGTTGTTAGGTGCCACAGCACTATCAGCTTATACTAATATGGTGTTAAGTGCCACAGCACTATCAATGTAATACGTGGTCCAGATGCTGCTGCACTATCAGCGTATAGGCTTACTACTAACACGTTGTTAAACGCCGCAGCACTGTCAGCGTATACTAATACGTGGTTAGACGCCGCAGCACTATCAGTGTATACTACAAATACATGCTTCAAAAATTGTAGCACGGTCAGTGTATACCAATATGTATACGCATACCAATATGTACATTTTGCGGCACTACAACCCCCACTGCTGTGTCATGATAGTGTTTTGAACTTAGGTAGTGTTTTGACCATACATAGGGGTAGGGTTTTGAACTTAACAGTAGTGTTTTGAACGGGGTAGTCTTTTGAACGTCCTACACCGGCAGCAGGCCAGGCTTGTTCTTTTGTTGCTGTATCCGTTTTCTTCCTTGTTGTAGGCGCTATTAAACCGAATAGGATCATGTCGGCAGTTGGCGTTTAATTGTTGGTGTAGATGTGGATTGTGTCTGCTTCATTGCAGAGTGTGTGTGGATACATGTGCACGTGTCTGTATGTATGTGTATATGTGTGTAAACATGTGCACATGTGTGTATGTATGCATATGTATGTATGTATATGTATGTGTATGCATGTATTATGTGCAAATGTGCATGTTCACATGTATGTACGCATGTATGTATACGGATAAAAATGAATTATGTAAAAGTCTCCCTAGCCTGAGGCTAGCCTGAGGCTGTATACCGAGGTAAAATAGTATAGTTATACGAATCTTACCTGGGTATAGATGATGGATAACTGTTGTTTTCCCGAGGTATAAGCCTCGGGTAGACGTGGGCTAGGGCCCACCCACCACGCCCTGCCACGTCTATCCCGTTGGTGTACCATTACGGGAAAATCATAGTATCCATTGTATTGAAAGATCATTTTTATCCTGAATAAGTAGGTTAAAATTGCTGGTACCTCACGTGCTTCCTTCTCCCTAGCCCACGTCTACCCGAGGCTTATACCTCGGGAAAACAACAGTTATCCATCATCTATACCCAGGTAAGATTCGTATAACTATACTATATATATATATATGTATGTCATATATTTATATATAAATACACATATACATATATATATATTTATCTACTATCTCTTATGTTTATCAGAGCCAAGGATGAAAACTACATAGACCATACTACCAGAGTTACCAGGCAGGGGGATGCTACCCTCCTTAGAGTTCCTAAACCACTCACAAATAGACTGACAAGAGCCCCTATCTACAAAGGCAGCAAATTATGGAATGAACTCCCAGTCAGAATTAGACATGCAAAGCACAACTAGAATTCAAGAATCTGGTCAGAATTCACCAAGCCAATCAGGCCCTTCTCCAGGCCTAGTGATGAGGTTGCCATGTTTAATTATCTACCTATTATAAGCGCATATGGCCACCCACTCCCCCACCACACCGCGCTCCCTTACCTGCTGCCAACAAACCAAGTTATCCACCTTACAAATTATTTGCCCAACAACTCCAGAAAATTCATATCAGTCTGGTAGTATTGCTATAAACATAGCCACTAATAAAGACTGTACTAGACTACTAATGTACAATCCTCCAAGCATAGTTTATCCCATCAACCTATTTACTCAAACTACTTCATGTAGTCAACCCCCCCCCCCCCCAGGTATTAACCCTTTTAAGCATAACCCACAAGCTAACCAACTCCATCTAACAGAATATACAAACCATTTTAGGTATGTATGTATATAAAATTTAACTACTATCTTATAGGTGAATTGTCAAACTATACCATATGTAAGTCTTGTAATGATTAATATTGTTCTTTCAGCTGACTTGAGCTAGCTGCTGATGACAATATTAGATGACATATACATATATTGTAAATAACTGTAATGTCACATGGCTGGAAGACCAGTGTCACGGCACTGACAAAAGACTTTATTCAATGAATAAACTATATTTACAACAACAACAAAATGGCTAAACAACATTAACAATTTTGTATAGCAGCCAGTTATGGAAAAAGCCAACGAGAGTTTGCTTGTAAGCAAACATATGGATAAACCAGAAAAGTGGCGGGAAATATGAGCACTTTTTGAAGGAACTGTCGTCAGTGACTATGGAAGGTTCTCCACCATGATCAATGTTAAAATCCTTATTGACAAACAAAAAGAACACCCCACAAAAAACAAACAAACAGAGAAAGAGAGAAAAAAAGACAAGAACAAAAAGCGTAGCCGGCGCGAGGCCGACCCACTGTAGTCTGAGAGGCTATGGGGTGGTGGGTGGTTGTGGGTTGGTGGGTGGTTGTGGGGTGGGTGTGTGTGTGTGGGGGGGGGGGGGGGGGCTGGAGGGAGGTGGCGGCTTCCTCTCTCAATAAGGTCATGTATTGACGTCTAAGGATGGATCAGCGCGGGTTTGCTGCTGGCTCGGGAGGGAGCCTTGTGTTAAGAACCGCGCGCATGCGCACTGCTGCCCGCCCGTCGGCACCACGGCGGAGAAGGTTCGGTTTGGATAATGTTGCTGAAGGACACTTTTGAACCAATTGGGAGCATATTAGAAAATCGTGTGTTTTGTGTGTGGTAGTTTAACTTTAAGTGTTTGCTGGTGAATGTACATACAGCTTAATGCAGGCTTGTGATTTCTCTGGTTTTAACCGGAATCCCGGGTTTTTCTCTAGCTGCCGAAACTGGAATTCCATTTTTTTCTTTTTCCCGTTTTTTTTCCCCTGGCCGCCGAAACACCTCTGAAATAGACTATTTGATCCCTCTTGCGACTCAGTGGGATGCTGTGTGTCCCCACGATAACCTAATAACAAATTCACGTTTTTTTCCCTCCACCCAATCACATGCCTGTTTATGACATACACAATACATATATGCATCCATACATAATAAATAATACAATATACATAATACATATATATGTACATATTCATTACTTGAAAAGCTGACTGATTTAGGGGGCGGCAACGGTTTGGTACTGCGAATAGCCGTTGGAGTGTGTCGCCACCTCTGGCAGGTCCGCGGAAATTGCAGCAGTTGGATCCAGCGCGAATGGTCATAAGTTAATAATTCACACACTCGTACTATTAAGGAGACAAGGCATAGCATAGTTTAAGTTAAGTTTATTTGGAATTTAAATAAGAATTAATCTGGGCTGATGGATCAGCTAGCAGTTAAGTTGAGGACTAGGTGCAGAGACCATATCCTGAGCAGTTCAGAGCAGCGTGAGAATTTAGTCAGGTTTCATTCAAGCAGTTCAGTTGAGAATGGGTTGGCAATTCTGAGCAGCACTCACGCCACTTAATCGTGGGTGGGAGGGTGGGTGAGCAGTGTTGAACGAAGACCGGCCAGCAGCGAAGGGAGGGCTAGGAGTACTGGGCAGCAACAGGAAAACTAAAAATAGAACACAGCCTCGGGTGCAAATTACCCATGTTAGCCTGCAGCCAACATGTTTAATTCAACAAATTAGAGAATTAGAGAATACACAAATTCTTCGTTCCATATTATATTAATTAATTATATTATACTTATAATATAAATACATATATACATACCCACGAAGACAGGAGTAACATTGCCACTTTATGCCAGCCCTCTTCACTCACATTCAAAAGTGCAATGAGGGAATATGCTTATTCATTATGTGCTTATTTCGAAACTAGCTGTTTGTATGGGGGATTTAGTGTCGTCTAATCTAGGGCTGGGGATTGCGGAATGAGGCTGTGGTTGTCAGGGTCTGTCAGGCTGATAATTGAGTTAATTGAGAGCGTCAGGTAAAAAGAGCTGACTGTGAAGGAACATTGGAGCGCAGTGCTGTGATGCGGCTGTGAAACCTAATTAGAGACACTGGTCACTAATTAATGACCGTTAACAGCACATGTACACCGTGAAGTGTCACGAAGCACCGCAGAAAATTCTTTTTGGTAATTTAGCATTTGAGGTGCCCATTGTCGCTGTTTCAGTTCTCAATGTTGATGCATGTGCAGAAGCGATGTTGAGAATTGAAACTGGTTGAGAACTGAAACCGCGACACCATCACACACACGCTGGTAGAACAGGTACGGAGTGACCCGATGAGGATCAGTTCAGCTGATACAATGCTCAACACCTTCGTTCGGGTCTGACATACATACATACATACATACATACATACATACATACATACATACATACATACATACATACATACATACATACATACATACATAATACATATGTACATCCATGCATATATATATACATACATAATACATATGTACATACATATACATACATACACACATACATAATAAATATGTACATACATGCATACATACATACATATATACATACATGATACATATGTACATACATATATACATACATACACATACACACATAATAAATATGTACATACATGCATATGCACATATATATGCATACATGTATACATGCATACATGCATAGATACATAGACATACATACATACATACACACATACATATATACATACATGCATACATACATACATACATACAGACATGCATACATACATATGTACATACATACAGATAGACATACATACATACATACATACAGACAGACAGACAGACAGACAGACACACATACACAGACAGACAGACAGACAGACAGACAGACAGACAGACAGACAGAAAAGCATACATACATATGTACATACAGGTATACATACAGACATATATTCATACATACATCCATACACAGACTCACAGACACACAGACAGACACACAGACACACAGACTGACACAGGCAGGCAGGCAGGCAGGCAGGCAGGCAGGCAGGCAGGCAGGCAGGCAGGCAGGCAGGCAGGCAGGCAGACATTATGGTCACTGCCTAGGGTGTGTACATCTTCTCCGAACAAACAAATTTGATTACCGGAATGATGGCACCCTCAGCTCAAACGTGGTAGTCATGCTTTCATTTCGGCCCGGATGGCGTTTGTCGGTATGACCTTAGATGTTGCCAGGACGTAAAACTCCGACAACCAAAAGCCAATGTGGTGTGCTTGTAACGAATGCGCTGACTAGACTGGGTGGGGGCGCAGTATTCACACACAGGATCCCGCTAAGCAATCACCAACCAATCAACCAATCAACCAATCAACCAATCAACCATCCCGACGTTGCTAGAACACCTCCACCCAGCTTCCTGTAACAAACACGCAAAAGGCCTCCTGCTCTTGACATGATGCGATAACTGTGACCCTGGAGAATCCATTTCCCGTCATCCATCCTGCCATCCAGACTCCCATTCCCAGGCCAGACTTAAAAATGTAATGTTTGTCTTCTCTATGTTCAATGACAATACCTGGGCACTATGTTTGTTTGTTGTTGTTTGTGTCCGAGCAACATCTAAGGTCATATCAGGACGCATACTTATGACATACTCATGGCGACTTTATACTTATAGTGATGTCCCACTGGGAGACCAGGCCGCTGGCACCATGACCCGACATCCCACACAGTCACATTATCCTGATACTGTGCAAACCAGTCCTCGCCCTATCCAAATAATGCAGAGTGCCAGGCTAGAAAGCGACAAGTACCAATTTTGTACGTCATTAGTTTGACTCGACCGGAAATCGAACTCCCGATCTTCCGCGCCGGAAGCCTACACTCTACCCGTCCGGTACCTGGGCACTATGACGATGTCAATGCAGGATGTGGTTTCAGTTGTGTTCATTTCCACTCAATTCCCAGTAGACCTCCCACAGTAATGAATCGTCTCGCCCACAATATATCAGCAATACTGCTAAGTAAGGGACCAGACGCGGTGGCCGAATCGGTAGAGCGCAGGCTTCCCGTACGGAAGGTAGAGAGTTCAAATCCCAGCTGAGTCAAACCAGTGACTTATGACGTACTCATGGCGACTTTATATTTATAGTGATGCCCCACTGGCAGACCAGGATGCTGGCACCATGACCCAATATCCCACACAGTCACATTATCCTGATACTGTGCAAACCAGTCCTCGCCCTATCCAAATAATGCAGAGTGCCAGGCTAGAAAGCGACAAGTACCAATTTTGTACGTCATTAATTTGACTCGACCGGAAATCAAACTCCCGATCTTCCGCGCCGGAAGCCTACACTCTACCGATTCGGCCACCCCGTCCGGTACCTGGGCACTATGACGATGTCAATGCAAGATGCGGTTTCAGTTGTGTTCATTTCCGCTCAATTCCCAGTAGACCTCCCACAGTAATCAATCGTCTCGCCCACAATATATCAGCAATACTGCTAAGTAAGGGACCAGACGCGGTGGCCGAATAGGTAGAGCGCATGCTTCCCGTACGGAAGGTAGAGAGTTCAAATCCCAGCTGAGTCAAACCAGTGACTTATAAAGTTGACACCGGTCGCTACATAGCCTGGCACTCGGGATTAATAGGATAGGATAGGACAAGGAGTGGTTAGCACAGTGTCTGGATAATGTGACTGTGTGGGATATTTGGTCATGGTGCCAGCAGGCTAGTCTCCCAGGATATAATCACTATAAAATAACCATGAGTGAGTGCTGTCACAAGTCGGTACTCCTCGGGATATGACTTTTAGATGTTGCTAAGATCTAAAGCAACAACAAACAACAACTTGGTGTGGGGATGAGTGTCTGGTGAGTTGTGTGTGTGTGGGTGGGGGGACGTGTAGATGAGGATTTGGGATAAACATGACCCATTCTCTCCCCCTGCGTTCCTAAAGTTGGGGTTACCAGCGATGTGGGAGGAGGGGGTTATTGCTGAGGTCAGACAGGGAAGAGGAGCAAAATATCAGCTGTAATTGTCTCGCCAGCTCTTTTGTTGGTTAAAATTTCAATTTCATAAATGTGCTATATAATTCATTATGCGAATATAAATAACGGATAAGATCATACCATTATCCGTTATGGATAAGATCATACCATTATTCTATACGCCTTCTACCGCAGACAACCAGGCGGGATGGCCGAATGAGTTAGAGCGTCCGTCTCCCGTGTTGGTAGACCAGGTGATCGTGGGTTCGAACCCTGGTTGAGTCAAATCAATTACATAAAAATTGATACTGGTCGATTCCTAGCCAGGCGCTTGGCATTATTAGGACTGGTTGGCTCAGTGTCAGGATAATGTGACTGAGTGTGATATCAGGTCATACTGCTGACAGCCTGGTCTCCCAGTGGGGCAGCACTATAAATTTGCCATGAGTGCGCACTGTCACAAACCTGTACACGTCCTGATATGACCTTAGATTTTGCTAGGACGTAAAACAACAACAAACAAATATCTACCGCAGACTAACACCAATTTATTTATAGGTTATGGAATGGGTTGTGTTGGTTTTTGGTGGTGTGAATGTCTGGATGCATTTCGTGCAGCAAATTCAACCATTTTGTGTACAAAGATCATCATCATCATAATCATACTGTCGGTCGCAATGCGACAAAGACTGCTTTCATTACTTGACTGCTGCTCTCCATTTAGCTCTCTGCTGTGTCCATGAGTCAGTCTTAATGTACATTTCATGAAAGCTGCCTACAAAAGTGTTGAAGTGCTGCTGGCTTTTGCAAGTTACCAGCGGCACTCTCTTGGGGGAGCAAATAGAGGTTTCACACCGGCAAGAACATGTCCAGACAGGCGCAAAACTATTTGTCCCTGCAGTGGCTGGTCAGGAGATGTTGGGAGTTCCATACATCAACCGCCCTCAATGCTGCCACAGTGATATGGTTTTCTGATTAGGGTTTGCTCCCTTAGACTTCGGTTCTGTCAAGAACCTGTACCACAAGGCAGTGGTTTACAACTCTGCATGGCAGGGGCGTCAAACTACCTGAGGTATTGCAATACCTGCATACCATGATACTATGACGTTAAATTAGGTCATACAGTGTACCCAATTTGCTTATGGTGCCCCAAGTGTCAAATGTGTAAACATAGTATTCATGCATCCAATAGCCACAAAATGAATCCAAAACAATACTTTTAAACCATCCAGAAACAGCCTGCAGCAGAGGATGTGTATATAATGCCATGGATACAATAAGCACTGAATTCTACATAATTAATAATAAAGAATTCCTGTTAACCTGTGACTGCACGCTAATGGCGACTTTATAGTGCTGCCCCATTGGGAGACCAGACCACCGGCACCAGGACCCAATATTTCCACTCACTCACAATATCCTGATACTTGCCCCATCTTATTAATGTAAAGTGCCCTGGCTAGGTAACGACAAGTATCAATTTTATGTCATTGGTGTGACTCGGCTGGGATTCAACCCACATGGGAACCTAGCGCTTTTATTGATTCGGATCGGACGTGGTGGCCGAATCGGTAGAGCGGAGCCCTCCGTGACCGAGATCTGGAGTTCGATTCCCAGTCGAGTAAAACCAACGACTTAAAAATGTATACTTGGCGCTTCCTAGCTTGGCATATGCATTAATAGAAGAGACCAAGGACTGGTTCACTCAGTGTCAGGATAATGTGATTGAGTGGAATATTGGGTTATGGTGTTGGTGATATGATTTCCCAGTTGTGCAGCACTATAAAGTTGCCATGAACGCACACCTTCACAAGATGGTACCCGTCCTGATATGACCTTAGATGTTGCCACGTCGTAAAAATTCCAACAGCCAATCAACTTATCACGTCCGGTCAGTCCCAGATAGTTAGATAAGACTCTATATATTTATATTGTAAACGACTATATTGTCAAATGGTTGGAAACCCAATGCCCCGGCGCTGATAAAAGACTTTATTCAGTGAATAAATTATATTTACAACATCAACAGGACTGTTACGGGTTATATGACAGGGGGAATGTATTCGGAAGGCTATACCGGAAGTGTCCAACATCTGTTTCACACATGTCCGCTGAGGAGCCGTACTGGGGTATGATGGGTAGTGTACCACAGACCCACCACATAGACACACACAGGCACATACATACTCACACACCACATACAAGCACACACATCACAGATACCAGATACCAGACACACATAGATATACAGACACATGGACCAAATACACACACATACACATACTGAGCACACACAGACCCACGCACCAGACCCCTTCACACACACATACATACTCACACACACCTCATATACTTACGCGTACACACACACCACAAGTACTTACGTGGATGCACATCTACACATACATAGTCACATGCTCCACACACACACAGACATGGTTAATACAAATACCCGGCACGCAAGCACTCTCATACACACTCACTCACACACTCACACACTCACTCACTCACTCACTCACTCACTCACTCGCCCACACACTCACTCACACACTCACTCACTCACACACTCACTCACTCACGCACCCACTCACTCACACACACACTCACTCACACACACACTCACTCACACACTGACGCACTCACACTTGCACTCACAAACGCCGTGAATATGTATTCACGGACACGGCGTAAAGCAACCACCAATCAATCAATCAATCAATCAATCAAAACACTCACACACTCACGAACACACACGCACTCACGCACTCACACACGGGAACTAGCGGCACGCCGGCCGAGCCCGGGGACGTACTCAGCGGCCGTGCTTGACGTAAACACAGCACCTATAAAGCACCAGCGGTGTAAACACTTACACTCTTGTTAGTCATGTCAGATGTATGTATATCGCGGTTCTGCTTAACGGGGTCATGGTCGTGGTCGGGGCCGGGGCCGGGGCCGGGGTCAGGGCCGGGGTCAGGGGTGAGGTCGTCCCAACTCGGAGAACCACACCTCACCGCGCCCCTTCCACTTCCCGACCCCACCCCCTGCTCTCTTCCATCCCATTCTATCGCCCCTCCCATCCCCTTCCTTCCCCTTCCCTCCCCTCCCCTCCCATTCCCTCCCCTCCCATTATCTCCCTCCCTCTCCCCTCCCGTCCTTTTTCCTTACCCTCCCCTCTCCTCTCTTTCCTCCCCTTCCCTCCCTTACCCCCTCCTCCAGTCTGCTCTCCTCCAGTCCCTCTCCTCCCATGCCCCCCTTCCCCTTCCACCCCTCTCTTCCCCTTCCCCTACCTCTCCTTCCCCTTCCCTTCCCCTCTCCTTCCCCTTCCCCTCCCTTCCCTCCCCCCTCCCGTCCGTCCCGTCCCCCCCCTTTTCTCTCTCTCTCTCTATCTATCTATCTATCTATCTATCTATCTTTTTATATATATCTATATATATATATAATATGTATATATATCTATATATATATATCAGTATCAGTATATATTCTATTGGGCTGGGATTCTGTCCCAGATGTGTGTTTCTCGCCGTCCTGCTTAACTGGGTATATGATTATATAGGCGTGTACTACACACCTATATAATACCGTGTGTGAACTATCGCCAATATGACAAATGAGTGTAATTTGTAAGGCAAGCTAGGTACTATTAGTGAAAGTGGTGTTCTCTGTGACAGAGTGGTTAGAGTGTCTGACTTTTTTCTAGGTCGGACTCCTAATCTGAGGGTCGGTGGTTCGATTTGCCGTGCCCCCACCTCTGCTAATTTGGATTTCCACCGCTGTGTATAACTTACAGCGTCAACAAAGGCCAGTTGCTTCTCATACCATATATATGTGGTGTAGGAGTTTAAAAATCCCTTGGGTCGGTAAAAGTGTAGGCTCGGGCTTTCTCTCGACAAACTGTCTAATGGTGAAAACAAGTCTCCTCTGACTTATCCATGATAGGCAGTATAAATCTTCAAAGAAAAAAAATGGGCAGTTAAATCTGATATATGTTCATGTGCTTGTGTGTGTTCCATTAATCGGTTTTGTTGCGGGTTATTTTATTAATCACTTATTCAAATGGCAGCAATTATGCATACATTAAATAAAGTGGATTTTTCTGTGGGTAAAAAGAAAGAAATTGTAATTTAAGTGGTTTTGGGGGAAATTAATACATGTTAATATTGCTATCTTGTCTTAATATACCACACCACCTATTAACAATGTCACTTCATAAATAGTGTCTCGCTTTGCAGAATTATTGATAATGGGTGGTTTAGGGAGCGTGCCAGGTGCCTCCGAGGATCGGAGACCCACATAGGTCACCCGTCATTCTGTCACGCGAACGCTCATGACGTCACAGCGGCCTGGTTAAATTAGAGCCGTGGTTTTGTGAATATTCATTAGGTGCGTTCCTAGCGCGTACACTGCAGCAGGTCGCTATGACGCAAACGCGTCGGCGCGGCGTGTGAGTGGCAGCCACGGGGTCGGAAATGAGGTCACCTCGTGACCTGCAGCGGACAGTGCTGCCCCCTGTTGAGCGTGGTGTGTACTACTACTATGATGGGCACTTGCTCCGCTCCCCACGGCTCCACCCTCACCTTCGCCTTCGCCCCTACGCTTACCCTAATAATCACCCTCACCCCTACCCCTCATCCTCAATCTTACCCTCATCATCATCATCACCTTCACTCTTAACCTCATCATCCACTTATTGTTCATCGGATCCTTCCACCAGTTATCTCAAGGGATTTTCGAGCAGAGGTATGATCTTTATTCGTGGGACGTGCTCTCGGTGGTGGATGGTGGTAGCAGGATTTGCAATCAGATAGCTGATTCCCAGGGCCGCGATGTGGACGCTCCTGCTGTGGCCAGTTTGTCGATAGAAAGCCCGGGCCTACACTTTTACTGACCCAAGGGATTTTTAACCTCCCACACCACATAGACATGGTATGAGAGCAACCGGCCTTTGATGACGCTGTAAGTTATACACAGCGGTGGAAATCCAAATTGGCAGAGGTAGGGGGGGGGCATGGGGACTCGAACCACTGACCCTCAGATCAGGCATCCGACCTAGAATAAAGTCAGACACTCTAACCACTTCGCCACAGAGAACACCATCCACTCATCCCCACTCTTATCCTCATCACCATCTTCCCAACTCTTACCCTCATCATCATCATCATCACCTTCAGTCTTACCCTCATTATCATCCTCATCATCCACTAATCCCCACTCTTGCCTTCATCCCAACTCTTACCCTCATCCTCACCCCCACTTGTATCCCATTCTCTCACTCTCACTCTCAACCCCACTCTTACCCTCAACCCCACTGTTACCCTCATCATCGTCATCACCACCATCACCATCACTCTCACCCTCATCCTTATCCTCACCCATTCCCTTACCCTCACTCTCGACATCACTCTTAAACTACCCTACCCTCGCCCGCACCCGCACCCACACCCATACCCACACCCATACCCGAACCCACACCCACACCCACATCCGCACCCACACCACACCCGCACCCACACCACACCACACCCACACCCGCACCCTAACCCGCATCCTCATCCTTATCCTCATCAGATCAGCATCCTCACCGGCATCCCTTGTCTGCCAATCCACACACACACATGCATACACCCGTGCCCACGTGCAGATACATAACACACGAACACGTGCAGACTGGGCGGCGGGTGTGTGTATGTGCGTGGTGGGGGCGTGGAGGGGGGGGGGGGTTACTCTGGCTGCGTTGGATCTGAGATGCATTCTTTGTGTTTGGCTGACGTCAGCCAGTGTTTCTCCAGACCCGAGTCGCGCTTGTAGCCTGATCCCCGATGGCGCCGACATGCCCCCTCCCCCGCCTCCCGCCCGCCCGGTCAGTCAGTCAGTCAAGCAGCCACTCCCAACCACTGCATACTGGGGCGGTGCTTGTTGCGTCAGGCTGCCTGACACAGTCACTTATCTTGCATCGCCTGCCTTCCCGGAGTCAGCCGTGTGACAGCCCGCCGCCACACTCACGTCCTTGTTTTCTTCAACACTTCCACGGCGTGAACCAACTCACGCGCACTCACTTTTTTTTTTTTGGTCCATTAGTTGTTTAAGCAGGGGAAATTTCAGTCATAGACGGCTGGTCTTCCTCATTCCACTGCTGGTCGATAGAAAGCCCGAGCCTACACTTTTACCGACCCAAGGGATTTTTAACCTCCCACACCACATAGACATGGTATGAGAGCAACCGGCCTTTGATGACGCTGTAAGTTATACACAGCAGTGGAAATCCAAATTGGCAGAGCTGGG
>CM059186.1:87435020-87550906 GCA_030323885.1 Branchipolynoe longqiensis | reverse complement strand
CCCAGACACTCCTCCACACAGGTGGCACCTGTGTTTATGCAGGCGTTACGCACGCATGATACGACACAAGCAGGATTTGGAAAGGAACCTCAACGTGGTAGAACTACGCATGCCCGCGGCTGTCTGTGACGTCACACGTACTAACCACTTGTCTCCTAATCTCACACAACCAAGTCCTTAGTGCACGACCTTCTTAATTACATCATCGATTCATATGTGGGCTTCTAAGCACCACACAACACCAACCCCACACCCACGCTAATCCAGCAAACACACATTTAGCCGTGTGGAGCTAGCCTAGCCGCGGTTACGGCCCTAACCCCGATTCGTGCATACGGCCTGTAGCTACTGTAGTGCAGCGAAACAGCACCACAACACTGATGCGTTTACACATATACACTTTGTTTGTTTCTTTCTTTCTTTCTTTAACGTCCCCCAGCACAAAACGTAAGCATCGGCTATTGAGGGTGCACATATATATACATGCACACATGTACACAGGCACACATGTATACATGCATCCTACACATATGGGGTGTTTGTGTATGTGTATGTGCGCACATACACACATGCGCATATACACATATACATATGTGTGTTTTGTATGTACATGGATACACATGTGCACATATGCACACATATACAAACATACACGTACACAAACACACATATGCAAACATCATACACAACTACACAGACACATATACACACATACAAACATACACATACACAATTACACACATGCTCATATGATTGGTAGTTGTTCCCCACTACACATACACATGTATACATTCACAAATACATAAACACACACATACACACTAATTCACATATACCCATACACACATACCCACATACACAGATACACACACCCATACACACATACCCATAAACACACACACTCATACACAAATACACACACCCATACACACATGCACATATACACACACATACACACCCATCCATACACACATATACATGTGCTTGTGTACGTGTATGTGTATGTGTAACTACGAAAACAACACTGGATGCAATACGCGTGGCGCCCCCTTTGTGTTGGAATACTTGACCTCTGTACGTGGGTGGTTGTTACGCAATGGTGGCCTGCATACCTGGGTCTCAGCACCACACGCACCTGTGTATCAGATGGTTTGTTTGTGGATTTATAAACGCATGCGTGGACGTCATAAGCCATCAGCCAGACATAAACAGGACAAAACATAGCCGAGCTATCGCCACCGCCACCACTAGCCTCACTCCCAAGTTCCTCCCCCACCACCACCACTATCCCCACTCCCAGCCCCATTCCCAGCCCAACCAAAGCCCCACTCCTAAGCTCCTCCCCCACCGCCACCACTAGCCCCACTCCCAAGCTCCTCCCCCACCGCCACCACTAGCCCCACTCCCAAGCTTCTCCCTCACCGCCACCACTAGCCCCACTCCCAAGCTCCTCCCCCACCACCACCACTAGCCCCACTCCCAAGCTTCTCCCTCACCGCCACCACTAGCCCCACTCCCAAGCTCCTCCCCCCCCACCACCACCACTCACCCCCACTCCCAAGCTCCTCCCCACCCCACCACTAGCCCCCCACTCCCAAGCTCCTCCCCCACCGCCACCACTAGACCCCACTCCCAAGCTTCTCCCCTCACCGCCACCACTAGCCCCACTCCCAAGCTCCTCCCCCCACCACCACCACTAGCCCCCTCCTAAGCTCTTCCCCCACTGCCACCACTAGCCCCACCCCAAGCTCCTCCCCCAACACCACCACTAGCCCCACCCTAAGCTCTCCCCCAACCGCCACCACTAGACCCACTCCCAAGCTTCTCCCTCACCCACCACCACTACCCCACTCCCAAGCTCCTCCCCCACCACCACCACCACCACTAGCCCCACTCCCAAGCTCCTCCCCACCGCCACCCACTAGCCCCACTCCCAAGCTTCTCCCTCACCGCCACCACTAGCCCCACTCCCAAGCTCCTCCCCCACTCCCACCACTAGCCCCACTCCAACTCCCCCCCACCCAACCCACACTAACCCCACTCCAAGCCCTCCCCCACCGCCACCACTAGCCCCACTCCCAAGCTTCTCCCACACCGCCACCACTACCCCACTCCCAAGCTCCTCCCCCACCACCACCACTAGCCCCACTCCTAAGCTCTCCCCACCGCCACCACTAGCCCCACCCCAACCTCCCCCACCGCCACCACTAGACCCACTCCCAAGCTTCTCCCTCACCGCCACCATAGCCCCACTCCCAAGCTCCTCCCCCACCACTCACCCCTCACCCCAAAGCTACACACCCACTCTCACCCCTCATACCCATGCTCAATCCCAACCCAGCTCCACCTCCACCCCCACTCCCACACTTAGTCCACCCTACACCCACTCCAAGACCCCACCCCCACCGCACCCCCAACCCAGCCCCCACTGCAAAAGCCTTTTATTTACACGCATCCAGGAGCGAGACACGACAAACACCTTACACTAAGTTACAACGATCCCCTCACGGGCAATAGGGGCCTCAGCTATGGGTTTGTTTGCTTGATGGGGTTTTACACCCTAACATTGTCTAAGGTCATATCAGGATGGGTACCGACTTGTTACATGCAGCCTGTGCCTATAGCAACTGCATAACCTTATAGCATGACCCCATTGGGATACCATGCCGCTGGCACTATGAAGTATGATCCGATATTCCACTCAGTCACAATATCCTGATACTGAGCCAACCAGTCCAGCCATCTCTCCCTCACTCTCTCTATATATATATGGATGGCTTGCTTTATACATACAATTAAAAATAAGTAGGCCCCCTACTTCTGTGTCCACGGTTAAAATAGATGCACAATTCCCATGTTATGCAAAATAGAGGAAAGGGTTGAGAATGATTCACAAAAATTGGTCTACTTTTGTGTGGGAAATCAGCATGCATATATATATATATATATATATATATTGTGTATTCAGACACGCGCGCACATGCATCCACATTATATATATATATACATGTGGGTGCATGTATATATGTATATACATGCATATATATATACATGCAGATATAGGCTTCTAAGCATGTAGCTACCGTAGTGCAGCGAAACATCACCACAACATATATATATACATGCATATATATATATATATGTATATATGCATGTATGTATATACATGCACCCACATATATATACAGAATAATTATGTGAGTCAAAACCACACACAACCACCACCAAACACAAAACCACACAACAAACCCCACCCACCAAACCAAACAAAACCAACCCACACGTTCAACTACGTTCCACTACGTTGACCCCCATTAACCAAGTGCAAATGCCCACGGGGCGTAATGGGAACGTCAGGACAACGTCAGGAGAACGTCAGGAGAACGTTCAACGTACGTTCAACTATCATGACGTAGCGAACGTCACGAACGTCTTCTCGATTGAATAACGTCATAACGTTCCCACGTCATTCACCTCTCTCGCAACGCGGTACACTACTACCGATGCTCTCGTCACTACGCTGCATCCACGCAACTTGTGCCAAATTGCATAACAAGTTACGTTCCACGTTCTCCTACTGACTCTTACGTCGTAGTGTGACAGCCCCATTACCTGTGGTACAGTTGAACACATAATTGTTGTTTTACTGAGTCCTTAGCCTCAACTTGTTTTAGTACAGGGAGAGGTAGCACGTCCACTGGTTCAATCATTTACCTACTAATTACCGAAATTATGTTCTAAATTATTAGTATTCCCTTCTTTTCCTTTTTTCTTGTTTTCCTCCCTTCCGCAGACCGAAGTTCCTTGCATTCACCATGGGTAAGGGTGGGCGGGAACTGTACTAAAACAAGCCGAGGCTAAGGACTCTGTAAAACAACAATTATGTGTTCAACTGTACCACAGGTAAGTCTCACATTATTATTCTATTTCACCTCATCCACTAGCCTCCTGGCTAATTTTAGCACAGGGAGATGTCTACGTAATCATAATTTCGGTTTCATCTTCGTATTGCTAGATTTCTTAATGTGATTGAATTCTTACTTCAATTACCTCTTTTGAACATAGTTGTTCTCTGAGGGGCTCACAGCCAACTTATCTTTTCTGAACCCTTTTCTCTGATGTCTTTATGAATGTTAAGACAATCTGCCCCTACTTGTACAGAGTAGCATTATTTTTCTTTAGGTACCAATCCTTTGTATAGGGTTAGGTAGATAAATGCTACATTTTAATATACTGTTTTCATACTTCCCATGAACATATGCGGATATGGATACATATACATATACATATACAGATCAGAGTAGTCATTCTATGATTCTACCAAATCCTATGATGAAAAGGAAATTTTCCTCAAAACCCCTAAAGCTTTGCCTTGCCGGATCACCCTCTCTGGAGGCAAATCCTATTCTATGTCGTCTGACAGTGCATCTAGTGAGGTTACTAGCTACCAAGTTGTCAAACTTTTAGGATAAGCTATTATGGTGTCAATTTTATTACCTCCCCACAGGTAGGTTACTCTCTACCATGATGTCTCTCTGCCTCCATGCAAGAGGCGGTCACGCGCTTCAGGACTGGATACAGGTGGTTCATCGACACGCTGCATTGCAATAATGTCTCTGCGGTGACCAAATCTTCAATGTCGCCCACATCCTGGCATCATGTGTGGCCTTTGACAGGACCACCATCCGAGACTTCCTGGCCCCACCACACAACCTATCTGACAACCAAGCTGTGCTCGCCATCCTCATGAGGCTCTCCAAGTACTCTTGGGAGCCACTCGGCAGATTCTATAGACAGAATTACCACACCTTCGAGATCGTCGCCGGCCCTGAACACATCGCCGACAACTCTGAACCCAGCAGTAATGACGGTGACTAGCAACCACCATCGAGGAGCCCCATGAGGTCCCATCAGGGAACCCCGTGAGGTCTCCCATCAGGGAGCCCCATGAGGTCCCATCGGGGAGCCCTGTGAGGTCCCATCAGGGAGCCCTAGGTGGCCCCAAAACAAATCCAAAAGCTAAAATAAATGGGAGGCAACTAACCCTGACCCACCCACCACCCCTGGCTCACATCCCACCAGGGCTCAAGACAACACACCCCCAGGCCGAGAGCCCCACGAGGTCCCGACCACAAAAACAACAACAAAAAAACACACATTTTAAAAAAAACAAAAAAAAACAAACAAACACTACCCACTAAAATCCGCACACACCGAGAGCCCCATGAGGTCCTGGACACTGCACCTATATTGGGAGCCTCGTGCGGTTCCAGATACACCGGGTGTGACAGCCTCGACCCCCTGTGCCCACAATGTTGGTTCCAGCTTTGATCACCGATGGAGTGGGTGTGGTGGGGCCGCGGACGCCAAATCACACCCACCAACCACACCCCGGTCCAGGAGCGCTGTTGGCCCTGGACCACCCACCCTGCGACAGGGGCCTGGAGGACCAATGCACCGCCCATGACCCTGTTCCCAACTACACCGGATCCCGCTTTGCTCTCCGGTCGAGGTACAGGACCGTGTGCCCCAAGAACGCGTTGTCACCTGCCGGGCCACCGCCGCACCACATCACCACTGCACCGACACCGCGAAGAGGCCCCTGCCCCCCCTACTACCCCACAAGTAGAAGAGCTGCAAGAACGAAGGAGAAAAGACTCAAAAACAAAAACTACCAAAATCGGGCCGCTAGGTCACAACCCCCCCCATAAATAACTGTGTACTTCCAAGTAGTAGTGTGTAAAGGCTCTGTCACACATCACCGGATTGGGGAAACGGAAAGAAACCGAATAAAGTCTGTTGATATCCGGCAAAGTCTGGTTTGTGTCCCTTGCATATATGTTGCATATCCGTTGATATCTGTTGATATCCGGCCCGATCTGTTACAAGTTTTGAACATGCACAAAACTTGGAACGGATGCTGCCAGATTGACGTCTATGGTTCTTGTCCGGTTTGAGTCCATTTAGTCCGCTTACTGTCTGTTGGCTATCCGTTTATGTCCGTTTCATGTCCGTTTCATGTCCGTTCGTCCAGTGGCCTTTGACCCAATATCGCAACATTTTGACACATTTTAATACATTTTGATACTTATCACGCCCAAACACCACCAGACTAGACAATTCTGTCCGTTGCTCAATCCGGCATAGTGTGACAGGCACTTAAAGACTGACTCACTGCTCACTTTTCCATGTCTGTACTCGGTGAGGTGGAAACGCCGATTGAACCAGTGGACGTGCTACCTCTCCCTGTGCTAAAATTAGCCAGGAGGCTAGTAGACGAGGTGAAGTATATATATATATCAATCAATCAATAGTTCCGTCCTCTAGTCGATGGCTGGATGCAATGGTTCTCCACTTGTCCCGATGGTGTGCTGTTCTGATAGACTGTGAATAATTCAAGCCTGTCCACTGTGATATATTTGTAAACCATAATGTTCTTGGTCTCCCTCTCCCTTGAGGGAGCTTGTTTGCCACTATACAGACAAAGAAACTTATTTATTTTGGCCACATCATTCGTCAGAGTTCAATATACCGTACATTGTTGGAAGGGAAGGTGAATATATATATATATATATTTTTATATATAATATATATATATAAATAATATATATATATATATATATGCATGTTCTCGCATGTGTGAATACACAATTATTATAACATGTTTATTTCCTATTTTTGGTTCCTGCGGCTCTGAAATAGGGCGGACTCATTGACATTTGCATGAGAACAATTTGTAAATAGATCCATCGTCGGCTCGGCTTTCAGTAGACTCATTAAAAAGAGAGAGAGAAAGAGAGAGAGAGTGGGAGAGAGGGAATGAACGAGTGAGAGGGAAGGGAAGAGGAAGAGAGAGAGAAAGAGAGAGAGAGAAAGAGAGAGAGAGAGAAAGAGACGAGTACCAAAGCCTGCTGTCTGACTTGGGAGCTGCTGCTGACGTCACGTGAATGGGTTCTCCTGTACTAATCTGGACAAATATGATCATAATAGCAAGTCGACATGGTTTGATCGACTGAGCGATAATACGGCGTCGCTACTCATAGGTCGTCTGGATTGGCTGGTACCTGAGTGTGTCGTCCAGACATTACTCCCCAGGGTTTGTCGTTGGTTGTTTGTTGGAGTTTTACGTCCTGGCAACATCTAAGGTCATATCAGGATAGGTACTGACTTGTGATGGTGCACACTCATGGTGACTTTATACTCCTGCCTCACTGGGAGATCAGGACACCAGCACCATGACTCGATATCCCACTCACTGACATTATCCAACCAGTCCTTGCCCAATCCTAATAATGTCATATCAGGACAAGACATTTCTCCCCAGGGCTTCGTTTGAACTAGGTGTAATTAATCAATGTTTATTTACATCACACATTTATTTAAATATAATTTGAGGGTTTAGAGGTTGGTTGGGTGTTGAAATTTTACATTGCGGCAACATCTAATGTCATATCAAGATGGGTATCAACTTGTGACAGTGCGCACTAATGGCGACTTTATAGTGCTGTCTCACTGGGAGACCCGGCTGCCACCACCATGACCTGATATCCCACTCGATCACATTATCCTGTCACTGAGCCAGCCAGTCCTTGGCCTATCCTCATAATGCCGAGCACCTGTCTAGGAAGCGACAAGTATAAATTGATAAGTAATTGGTTTGACTCCACAAGAGTTTGAACCCGTGGGTTTGAATCCCACGATCTACCAAAACGGCACTTATTAAACATATGTTGCCATTTAGTAGAGAAGACTGTGACAGTTTAATGGACGCTGTTACTGCTAAAGACTATGGTTGACAACATTAATTTTACATGTTAGCACTTCAAATATCTCAAAACTTAGCCATTTCAAATACAAAGATACTTCAAGCTAAGGTAAGGTAGATTATAACAATCATTATAATATAATTACCTCAGAAAAATGACAAAAACTCAAAACCATCGGACTATGCAACTTTAATTTAATACAAATATATCAAATAATAAAGTTGCATAGTCCAATGGTTTTCAGTTTCTATCAATTATCTGAGATAAAGATATTAAATTGATTGCTATAATCTACCTTAGTTTAGTTTGAAGTAACTTTCATCTTAAATGGCTACCTTTTGAGATATTTGAAATGCAAACACGCACAATTAATTTTGGCAAGCATGCCAAAACTCTGACACCATAGGTTTTGTGCAGTAACAGGTTCTATTAAATCGACTCAATATTCCCTTCTATTTCCAACAAATGCTTAATAAATCCACCATTATCTAAATTAGATATGTAGAATCAAATCTAGATAATTTTCTTTCTTTTGAAAATTTGATGCTTCATTCGGACTATGCAACTTTAAACAGTTCACGCAAATGGCTTGAAATAGAAATGCCTTTAAAAATGTTGAGTAATTAAAGTTGGGTTGTGCTTTCCTGTGTTTGGTTTTTAATAAATTGCTTAAATGTTAATTGGTGATTTGTCAGAACACCACACATACACACAGAGCTGCTCTCAGTGTTGGATCATGACTCAGCATTCTCCGACGTCTGGACTCGGCCCGAGCCCGAATGACACATCCTACTTCCCGGATGTACATGTGTCCTCATCAACTACTCCTCTTCTTTGTGGGTTTATTGTGTTCCTGGTTGACTTCGGTTTCCCTTTTAGCCCACGAGGAGCAGTGGCCGATATCATTTTTGAAACGCCAATTCTCACCCGATTATCAAAGTTACGCAACGTTAAGCGACATCCGTACTTGAATGTGGTGGGGGTGGGGGTGGGGTGCGGGGCGGAGGTGAGGGCGGAGGGTGGTGGAGGGACCCATCTAGGAATATGGTTTTCTTCGTATTCATTTAAAACTATTTATTCAAATACTCTTCTTTCTTTCTTTCTTTCTGTCTTTCTTTCTTTCTATCTTTCTTTCTTCTTCTTATTCTTCTTCTTCTTCTTCCACATCCCCCTATTCATCTGTTTCTTTTTCTTCTTCAATTTAAACTATTCATTCAAACGCTCATCTTCCTTTCTTTCTTTCTTTCTTTCTTCCTTTCGTTCTGTCCTTCTTCTTCTCCTTCCGGTTTTTCTTCTTCATTTAAGATTATTCATTCAAATGCTCCTAGTCTTTTCTTTCTTTCTTCTTGTTCTGTTCTTCCTCTTCATTTAAAACGATTTATTCAAATGCTTCTCGGTTTTTTCTTTCTTTCTTATTCTTCTCGTTCTTCCTCTTCCTCTTCTTCTTCGTCTCCTTTTTCTTTGTCTTCTTCAATTCAAGCCATTTCAAATGCTCCTCTTCTTTCTTTCTTTCTTTCCTCTTCTCCGTCTTCCCTTTCCTCTTCTCCTTCATTTAAAAGCTGCTATATTATTTTTTCTTCAGTTCTTTCAGTTCTTCTCTCTTCTCCTCTTTTCCCCTTTCTTCTTCATTTAAAGCTATTCATTCAATAACTCACCTTCTGTCTTTCATTCCCTCCTCCTCCTCTTCTTCTTCTTCTGCTCCTGTTATTCTTCGTCTTCTTCTTCGGTTAAAGCGATGCCTCTTTATATACTCACCTTTATAGTACATTACAACATTTTTGACAGATTTATTATGGCTCTAGTACCAAAGTTGACAACATCGAACCTCAACAGTGCTTAGATTGCAGACCGATTAGGAACCTGAGGTGCCACAGACATTTCAACAAAAATCTGTTACAGCGATTATGACCTTTGTGGTCAAGATGGTATTCAATTACCACGAGCACCATCATCATCTTTAAAGTATGCGCAAACAAATTTAATCTTTCCAGAACGTAATTATTGTTCTAGCATAATTATGCATTCAGCACTGACAAAAAAAAGATACAAAATACAATGACACATCGTGAGTACGTCTTTATTTGTAGGTCAAAGCAATGTATGAAACAGATGCTAGGACGTAAAACAACAACAAACAAATGTACAAAACAGGTGCTAGGATGTAAAACAACAACAAACAAATGTATGAAACAGGTGCTAGGACATAAAACAACAACAAACAAATGTACAAAACAGGTGCTAGGATGTAAAACAACAACAAACAAATGTATGAAACAGGTGCTAGGACATAAAACAACAGCAAACAAATGTACAAAACAGGTGCTAGGATGTAAAACAACAACAAACAAATGTATGAAACAGGTGCTAGGATGTAAAACAACAACAGACTAATGTACGAAACAGGCGCTAGGACATCAAACAACAACAAACAAATGTACGATGCATGTCTCCAATGGGATGTGATATACAATGAATTAAAAATTGATATTGTCGTTTCCTAGCCAGGCACTCGGCATTATTAGGATAGGGTAAGGACTGGTTGGCTCATTGTCAGGATAACGTGACTGAATCAGATATCACGTCATGGTGCTGGCAGCCTGGTCTCCCAGTGGGGCAGCACTATAAAGTCACCATGAGTGTGCACTGTCACAAGTCGGTACCCGTCCTGATATGACCTTGGATGTTGCCAGGCCATAAAACTCCAACCACAAACTGGGATACGAGGCTGCCAGCACTATAACCTGATATCCCACTCAAAGCTTGTTTTACTTAACGACATTTTATCATCAGCTATTGGACGTAAAACATTCTGACATATTTCTTTGGCGGAAACCTGCTGCCGCCACATAGGCTACTCTTTCCCGATAAGCAGCAAGGGGGTCTTTTATATGCACTTTCCCACAGACTGGACACCACATACCACAGCCTTTGATGAACCAGTTGTGGACCACTGGTTGGAATGGAAAATAACCAAAACGGCAAATATGTCCAGTGAGCAGGATCGATAGGATGACTGACACCTTCACATATGGACACTCTATCTACCCAGTCAGTCATATTATTCTGATACTGAGCTAACTAGTCCTTGCCCTAACCTAGTAATGCCGAGTGCCAGACTAGGTAGTGACAAGTATCAATTATGTAAGTCATTGGTTTGACTCGGCTGGGACTCGAAGCCTGCGCTTTAACCAATTCAGCCAGTGGGTATGGTACTCCGGAACTAGATAAAACATTAACCGTCAGTAGCGATGATGGACGACAATGAATAAATCTAAGCAAAAACTGTTCCAGTATGAATCAACTATAAACAAGCTGTTTAATGTCCTGGTTCCAGCGTGCAGTGCTTATCTTTATTGGCATAGAGTTGATGAACTAGAAGAGAATATCATCATGATGACGACCACTGGATTCTCGCCATCCAACTTTGAAAGTTTTTTTGTTTTTTTTTAAAGTTGCATAGTCCAATGGTTTTGAGTTTCTGTAATTTTTCTGAGATAAATATATTAGATCGATCACTAGTATCTACTTTACATTAGTTTAAAGTTACTTTTATTTTAAATGGTAAACTTTTGAGATATTTGAAGTGCAAACATGTCAAATTAGTTTTGGCAAGCTTTCCAAAACTCTGACACCATAGACTTCTGCAGTAACAGGTTCTGTTAAATTGACTCAGTATTCCCTTCTATACGTAATCAAATGTTCAATAAGTACATCAGTATCTAAGTTAGATATGTAAAAATCAAATCTAGATAATTGTTTTGGTTTTGAAAATTTCATATTTCATCGGACTATGCAGCTTTAATCTACGGGATATAATCAATTCTACCTTCCATAAAGTAGCAAGATATGATAGATAAGTGACTGGTTTCAGGCGCAACAACCAACAAACACCATCCAGGTCAAAATGAAACCATGATTAC
This sequence comes from Branchipolynoe longqiensis, assembly GCA_030323885.1. Taxonomy (NCBI): domain Eukaryota; kingdom Metazoa; phylum Annelida; class Polychaeta; order Phyllodocida; family Polynoidae; genus Branchipolynoe; species Branchipolynoe longqiensis. The sequence goes on along the minus strand of CM059186.1, from coordinate 87,539,220 downwards.
CACGTTTGAGCTGAAGTTGCCATCATTCCTATAATCAAATCTGTTTGTTCACAGAAGCTGTCACATCCGCTACGTAATGCCCTACTCAATATAAAATTGATAGATTTTAACTGGAAACCACAACAAATTCCATTTAACAGAAAACCACTAATATGGATATGTCGATTTTTGCGCGTAAACTCTCCAAGTATATCAAGAATATACAGTAAAACCTCTCTAAATCGACCGACCATGGGACCGACTTTAAATGGTTCATTTAGGGAGGTGGTCGATTTAGAGAGGTTTTTAAAAATCATTCCAATGTTATTGTATGGGCGATCATTTGGGACCCAAATAAAGCGACCAATATAGTGGAATGGTCGATCTGCGGAGGTGGTCGGTTAGAGAGGTTTTAATGTATTTAGCATATTAGATTGCGAATTCATGTGGTTATTGATCATAACCTAGCCATTTGACACTTTTTTTTATAGGATTGACCAGATAACAATCCCTATTACAGCATCTTAGCAACATATGACCTAACTGTCCTTGATTCCGGGTGTGTTATGCCAACGGCGTATTTCCCCAGATATAATTTCACTTTCCACTTGTCAGATGATTCCGTCAATGCTGCGGCCACTTGCTCGTGTAGTAATAGCTTTCGACACACTCCACATCCCACCGATGTGTGCGTCAAGTGTTCAAAGGGGCTTTGTGTACGGTCAGCTCGACAGGAAACAGCGTCACCACTTCAACACCGCCACACCCCACTTCACAGCTGCACCGCCACCCTCCCACCCTCCCACTCACCCTCCCACCCTCCCACCCCCACTCTCCCATTCACCCTCCTACCCACCCACCCTCCCTCCCAGACCCCATTCACCCATCCTCCTCCCACCCAACCACCCTCCCATCCTCCTCCCACCCACCCACCCACCAACCCTCCCATCCTCCTCCCACCCTCCCACCCTACCACTCTCCCACTAACCCACCCTCCCACTCTCTCCGTCTCCCCCCTGCCACCTTCCATTCCACCCAACCCCACGCCCTCCCTCTTTCGACTTCCTCCCCTCCCCACATCTCTATAACCCCTTCTGTACAACCGCCCCTTCGCCCCTTCGCCTCCTCGCCTCCTCGCCTCCTCGCCTCCTCGCCTCCTCGCCTCCTCGCCTCCTCGCCTCCTCGCCTCCTCGCCTCCTCGCCTCCTCGCCTCCTGCCTCCTCCTCGCCTCCTCGCCTCCTCGCCTCCTCGCCTCCTCGCCTCCTCGCCTCCTCGCCTCCTCGCCTCCTCGCCTCCTCGCCTCCTCGCCTCCTCGCCTCCTCGCCTCCTCGCCTCCTCGCCTCCTCGCCTCCCCGCCTCAGCCCCAATTTTCCCCAAAACCGCCCTGCTCCATGACTCCATAGTCTATGACCCCTGCATGACCCCATGACCCAATTCTCCCATTGCGCCATGACCGCTTAATTCTATGACCTCATGGTTCCATGTCCACACTGTTCACAACACCTGGTTCCATTACCTCATGATCCAGTTCTCTCAAAGCACCAAGGCCCCAGTTAGTTCCTTGACCCATTAGTTCCATGACCCCGTTAGTTCCATGACCCATTAGTTCCATGACCCCCATTAGTTCCGTGACCCCGTTAGTTCCATGACCCATTAGTTCCATGACATTATGTTCCATGACCCCGTAAGTTCGATGACCCCATTAGTTCAATGACCCCATTAGTTCAATATTTCTTTCCTACTTAAACATTATTTGAGGTAAGGCACACAATTGGCTTCACCTTAAACGGGGCAGTCTTCGACTTAATGACGGTATAAGGACGGTGTGCTAAGAACCACCCATTATCACTATCAGTGTCAGGTACTAGCACCAGTTACAACTGTTTTAACACCGCTACCGACTCTAGCACCTTTAGCACCACACCATCAGACCACAACCACACCACCACACCATCACCACACCATCACCACACCGTCACCACACCGTCACCACCACCACACCATCACCCCACCATCACCCCACCACCACCGCACCATCACCGCACCATCACCACACCGTCACCACGCCGTCACCACGCCGTCACCACACCATCACCAGACCATCACCACACCATCACCACACCATCACCACACCATTAGCGTAGCACCTCTTCCATACTTTACACACACCACCACCACACCATCACCACCCCATCAGCATAATACTGTCATGGGGGTGATGAAAATGGGAAATATTGTGCCTAGAGCGGGACTCGAACCCACATCTCTTTGCATTCCGGGCCAGTGTGCTAACCATTACACCACCTAGGCTCCCTGATATCAACACACTACCCATGCCTACCTGTCTATGCGGGTCCTTGCCTGAGAGGTCAGTGCAGACCACTACACTCGTCCCCCTGGAATTGTAAGTCTTTTAATGCTTACAATTACATACATACAGGCAATGCAACGCACTTACATACACAGGGTAGGTTCAACAAGTATACAGCGCATAGCTTGTACAGGATCATGGTCATGGAAACCAATGTCATGGAGGTGTTGAAAATGGGAAATATTGCGCCTAGAGCGGGACTCGAACCCACATCTCTTTGCATTCCGGTCCAGTGTGCTAACCATTACACCACCTAGGCTCCTTGATATCAACACACTACCCATGCCTACCTGTCTATGAGGCTCCTTGCCTGAGAGGTCAGTGCAGACCACTACACTACCACCACACCCCCACACCCCCACACCCCCACACCCCCACACCCCCACACCACTACACCATCACACCACCACACCCCCACACCCCCACACCACCACACCACACAAACACCACCCCACACCACCACACCACCACACCACCACACCACCACACCACCACACCACCACACCACCACACCACCACACCACCACACCACCACACCATGACCACACCATCATCATAACACCACCACACCATCGCCACACCATCAGCATAACACCACCACACCACTTCACCACCACACCACCACCACACCATGACCACACCATCAGCATAACACCACCACACCACCACACCACCACCACACCATGACCACACCATCAGCATAACACCACCACACCACCACCACACCACCACATCACCACACCCTCACCACACCATCACCACATCATCACCACACCATCAGTATAACACCACCACACCACCACACCTCCACACTGCCACACCATCACACCATCACACCATCACACTACCACACCATAACACCACACCACCAGGGACTAGCACCAATCAACTATAATTGTTATCACTGCTACCACCTGTACCACCTCTAGTACCACACCACCACACCATCACCACACCATCACCATCACCACACCACCACCACACCACCACCACCACACCATCACCACAACACCTCTACACCACCGACTGTTCATTGAGCCGTGTCCGGACAGTGAACCCGTATTCATACAGGTCGCCACTCCACAATCCCAGGTCTCCTAAATGCTCAAGTCTAAGGACGCTGCCGTTACTAAGGCCCCAATTAGAAGCCTGTCACAAGGTGATTCCTGTTCAATAGGCCGAGGCGTCTGACTGGCGACTTAGCCAGCACGTGCTGGGCCTCACCCGACCCTCACTACTCATATACTATAGTCACCGGGCCATGTTAAATCGCCTGTAGGTGACAGGTTTACATCATGTGGGGGGGGGGGGGGGGGGGGGGGGGGGGGGGGGGGTCCTCCTTAATATACTATAGTCAGCGGGCCGTGTTAAAGCGCCTGTAGGTGACAGGTTTACATCATTGGGGGAGGGGGGGGGGGGTGGGTCCCTCACTACTAATATACTATAGTCAGCGGGCCGTGTTAAAGCGCCTGTAGGTGACAGGTTTACATCATGTGGGGGAGAGGGGGGGGGGGGGGTCCCTCACTACTAATATACTATAGTCAGCGGGCCATGTGGGGGAGGTTACGTCACAGTGTTAGACCCTCCCACACCATGTAATTCCCGCCCAACACACTCACTCACACACATGCGCACACATACACTCATACACTTATACACACTCATGCACTCTCACTCATGGTCACACACTCACTCACACACACTCACACACATACACTCACACACTCACACACACCCACTCACACACTTATGCTCACACAATTATACTCACACACACTCACACATACACCCACACACCTATATACACTCACACACTCACACACTCACACACTCACACAATCACACACTCACACACTCACACACTCACACACTCACACAATTACACACTTACGCACTTACACACTCACACTCACACACTCAAGCATTCACACACATACACTCACACACTTATGCACACTCATGCACTCACACATACTCACTCACACACTTATTTTCACACAATTGTACTGACACACACTCACACATACACCCGCACACCTATATACACTCACACACTCACACACTCACACACTCACACACTCACACAATTACACACTTACGCACTTACACACTCACACTCACACACTCAAGCATTCACACACATACACTCACACACTTATGCACACTCATGCACTCACACATACTCACTCACACACTTATTTTCACACAATTATACTCACACACACTCACACATACACCCACACACCTGTATACACTCACACACCTATATACACTCACGCGCTCACACATACTCACTCACACACTTATGCTCACACAATTATACTCACACACACTCACACATACACCCACACACCTATATACACTCACACACTCACACACTCACACAATTACACACTCACACACTCACACACTTACGCACTTACACACTCACACTCACACACTCAAGCATTCACACACATACACTCACACACTTATGCACACTCATGCACTCACACATACTCACTCACACACTTATTTTCACACAATTGTACTCACACACACTCACACATACACCCGCACACCTATATACACTCACACACTCACACACTCACACACTCACACACTCACACACTCACACACTCACACACTCACACACTCACACAATTACACACTCACACACTCACACACTCACACACTCACACACTCACACACTCACACAATTACACACTCACACACTCACACAATCACACACTCACACAATTACACACTCACACAATTACACACTTACGCACTTACTCACTCACACTCACACACTCAAGCATTCACACACATACACTCACACACTTATGCACACTCATGCACTCACACATACTCACTCACACACTTATTTTCACACAATTGTACTCACACACACTCACACATACACTCACACACCTATATACACTCACACACCTATATACACTCACGCGCTCACACGCTCATACGCTCACACACGCTCACACACGCGCACACTGACACCGTTCTCTCCCTTTCTTCCCCTCCACTTCTCATAATTCATGTGAGTACGTGCAAGCAAAGCTGCTGGTTCAAGTGAGACTGGTTTACTAACAAGTTACAAACCAACCCTGCATATTGTTTGAACGACTAATGCCCGGTACACACCTAGCGTATACGATCGTTTTCCCCGCACCCACCTATCGTATACGACCTAAAACTACCCAAAAATCGTGAGGTGTGCACTCCCCTAGCACACCTACCGATTGCGATTCACGACTAAAACTAATTTTTAGGGCTAAAACGGTAGGTGTGCGCTAGCACTGCGATTGTGATTCCCGATTCGAAAAATGAATCGGCCCGACTGCAGTTTTAAGCTGATCGGGAGTCCTATGCGCGAATCCTATACGCTATGTGTGTACATGGCATTACTCTTCGTCAACTTCCCACAACTCCCGTTTTGGGCAGTATGTTTTATACACGGTGCATTGGGTGGGCGGAGTTGGTGCTATTGAATTACGCGGGGAACGCGTGTGAGTATGTTTATGTGTATATTTATGATGGTAATCAGGCCACGAGGGCCAGCCGCTACTAGATGTCGCGTCGGTCGAGCTCTCGTCACTTTTGGATTAGCTATCGCGAGAGCAGGACGTCTACACGCTGCGCGGCTCTCAGATGCCGGCAGCGGCTGATAGGATATCAGCGGGTGAGCCACGGCCACCCAGCCTCTGCGTTGCGCGCGGTCAGTCTGAACTGTACCGGAGGCAGGGACTATATCACTGCGCTGATAATAGTCCCGGTAAGTATGCGCCTTTTGGCACCGCTGCGGCGGGTAGGCCTACGGGCCAGGCCTACGGGCCAGGCCTACGGGCCTTGCCTACGGGCCAGACCTGCGGGTCCATCACCTCTGCGTTACGCGCGGTCAGGCTTGCCTGCACCGGAGGTTGAACGTTACCAGCGGCCACTGACCGGGTAACCGACGCCGACGAGCGTCCATCACTATGGTGGTGAGGCCTACGGACACGGCCTACGGCCTGAGCTCCATGAGCTGGCACTACAACCTCTGCGTAGCGCGGTCAGGCTTGCCTGTACCGGAGGTTCGCCAGGACGGCTTGCACAGCACGGGCCCCGGATCCTGGCTACTACGGGGTTCCCGCAGTACGGATCCGGCCCCCCCCCCCCGCCGCCGTAACACTGCCAACACCGGCGCTCCGGCGGGGCAGGGGGGGGGGAGCGGGTAACTACCGGCCGACCCGGAGGGGTCAGGGCACGGTCAGGAGGACGAACAGGTGGGATACCTCACAGGGCGCGGCCACTGCAGCCAGAATAGGAGGCAGGGGCGTAATTTAATTAAAAACCTCTTGTGGGGAGCTACGCCAGCAAGAGTTGGACGCGCACCGATAACGGCTCACACCAACATGGCTCACCGCATCTCACGCACGCCCTCACCGGCAACCTCCAACGGCCACCGTAGCAACGAAGGCGAACAGGCAGCCAGCATACTGACGGAATTCATTGAGAAAGCTGAGAGGAGAAGGATGGATTCACCTTCGGAGGCCCTATACGTACCGCTGCCACACGAGTCGGATACCAACTCGGAGGCAGACATGGACATGACGGATACCGGTGCGGAAACACCGACACAGGACGAGCACAGTTATCCGGCCACCGCTGGGAAGCCACCGCCATCACCAGGAGCGGTGACTGATACTGACAGCAACGGGAGAAGGCTGGTGTTAGCAGCCACGTCCCCGACTTACACACCGCCCCCAGTAGGAGGCCTACACAGAGGACTGCGGATGGTGGTGGCGGATCTGTCAACCACGTTCAGCCCGCCACCGGATCCAGCATGCGGGGATCAATGGAGAGGCCCGGACTACGTGCCCACCCCGATAGCAGAGCTAGAGCGCCTGGAGGCGCGAAAGCGAGAACTGCAGGAGGAAATACGTAACAGAAGGGCGGGCTACTCAATAAACTGGTCACAGGGCGAGTCACACGGATCCTCACCACCTACACTGGCAGGAGGAGGTGCCCTACCTTCAGACGAGTATGCCCACAGGCCCAGACCTTCGGCATTCAACACACCCAGAAGGGAAGCAAGAGCACCCACACCACCACCACCTTATAGGGTCAGGACACCGGCCCCGGTAGCGGCGCCACAACAAGCGCACGTGGACACGCCCGCCCAGGCCGTATCGGGTACGCACGAGGTCACGCAGGAACCAGAGGGTACGGGTTCTTACCTCGAGCAGTTCATACCGACGGAAAAGGTACCGCTGGATGCGGTGTGCGACAACCTGGCGGGCAACACAGCAAAATTGCTGAAGGCGCTGTGGAACAACCCAGTGACCAAAACGGAGCTCACAGAGATCTACACAACACTGCCAAGACCAGGCAACGCGGAAGTGCTTGTATATACATATATATGTCTCGGGCGCAAGTGACAGTGTAGCGCCCATGATAGAGGTGCGCCGGGGTGGAGCCCCCCGGTCACGTGGTCAGAGGGGGGGGGGGCATACAACAAGTAAGCCACCCCATCCATATTAGGGTAGGAAATAAACATATAATCCCTTACGTGCATTTATACTCGCATAATGCTTATACATCACATATATAAATATATATATATATATATATATATATACACACATTTACATTGCGGGACGCGTGTGCAGACTTATCTATATATAGGTATATAGGTGTATCTACCTATATATAGGGAACCAGGCGGGATGGCCGAATGAGTTAGTGCGTCCATCTCCCGTGTTGGTAGCTCGTCGGGTCGTGGGTTCGAACCCTGGTTGAGTCAAACCAATGACTTAAAAAATTATACTTGTTGCTTCCTAGCCTGGTGCTCGGCATTATTAGGATATGTCAAGGACTGGGTGGGATATCAGGTTATAGTGCTGGTGGCCTGGTCTTCCAGTGGGGCAACACTATAAAGTCGCATTGAGTGTGCACTGTCACAAGTCGGTACCCGTCCTGATATGACCTTAGATGTTGATAGGACGTAAAACAACAACAAATAAAACCTATATATAAGTATATATAAAGGTATATAGGTGTGTACATATCTATCTATATATGTGTGTACAGGCGCAAACACGAGCTCCACAATGTATTTCCATATATATATATGGGTCAGGATCACGAAAAGAGGCCAATTGGGGAAAGTTGTCGGCGTCGATCATTGGATGTCGGCGTCGATCGGTATCATTATAGTTTAGCATTGACAGCGGTGTTGGAAAGTTATTAAATTTATCCTGAATGTAAAGGTGGAGAAAATACAACAACCTTATTTGTTTCTAGGATAATTTAATATGAAACTAAGAAATGCACTACACTTTTAAGAATTGTGATGCCGACATCTTCAATTGACCACCGATTGGCCCGTTTTCGTGAGGCTGACTCATATATATATGTATATATATATGTATACAGTAAAACCTGTCTATACCGACCCCTCGACAGATCGACCACTCCCCTATATCGATCGTTTTATTTGGGTCCCAACAATACCATTGTAAGGATATTCTAACTCTTTAAACCGACCACCTCCCTAAATCATAAATGGACCACTTAAAGTCGGTCCCATGGTCGGTCGATTTAGAGAGGTTTTACTGTATATCCCACTCAGTCACCTTATTCTAGCCGTCTGTTGGGTTGTGAATGTATGCAGCTGCCCAGCCCTTGGACCTCACACACAGGAGGAATTTTCCATACACACATTATATACCCACGCAGCAGCCTGATAACAAAACATGGTTCAAACCCTGATCGAGTCAAACCAATGACTTAAAAATGTATACTTGTCGCTTCCTAGCCAGGCACTCAGCATTATTACTGTTAGGATAGGGCAAGAACTAGTTGGCTCAGCATCAGGATAATACGACTGAGTGGGATATTTGGTCATGGTGCTGGTGGCCTGATTTCCCAGTGGGGAGGAAGGACTATTAAGTCGACATGAGTGTGCACTGTCACAAGTCATGATTCGGTACCCGTCCTGATATGACATTATATGTTGCCAGGACGCAAAACTCCAAAAACCCACCCACTCAGTCACCTTATTCCGGCCCTTTGGTGGGGTGTGAATGTATGCGCTTGCCCCCTGGGAAACTGCAACTGAAGCCGAAGCCGTCAGCAGTGCGTGCCGGACGTGTCGGGCACCAGCCCCGGCGGGATGTACTTGAGACGGGCGAATTAGGGCCCCGAGGGGAGCCATGCACTACCGCAATCGACGGAAGACCACCGTGACGTCACAACTGCCCATCGACGTCATTCATAAGGCGCGGGCTTCCGCACGCACTCTCCAAGCACAACCCGGGGCCGATGTCCCACTGACGTAGGTTCGAATGAAACCAATGACTTACAAATGTATGTGTGTCGCTTCCTAGCCAGGCGCTCTGCATTATTAGGATAGAGCAAGGACTGGTTGGCTCAGTGTCAGGATAATGTGACCCGAGTGGGATATCAGGTCATGGTGCTGGTGGCCTGGTCTCCCAGTGGTGCAGCACTATAAAGTCGCCATGAGTGCGCAGTCTCAAAAGTCGGTACCCTTCCTGATATGACCTTAGATGTTGCTAGGACATAAACCAACAACAAACTGACGCGGGTTCTGCTTGGTGACGCGCTTGGCGCGTGAGCGTTGGGTCTGTGCGTGTGTGGGGGGAGTGTGTGTGGGGGGTGGGGGTGGGGGTGGACACTTGTATTGTAAGGCCTGCCTATCTGTGCACACTTGCTTGTGGTGTTGTTCGTAACCTTACGACAGTTACCGGCTGCAGGACTGCAGCAATATAGAAAGGCGCCAATAAATCGGTCCAATCTTTGGTTGAAGATTAATCTTCAGTAGGGACGGTTGTAGAAGCTGGAGATGTCTTTACAACATTCAAAATGGTGAAGCGTTGGGGTGGCCCCAAATCTCTCGAGTCCGGCGGTAGCAGAGCACTCATATCCAGTCGAGGAGCAGCAAGGGTTTAGGAGGAAGGGACGGGTAAAAGTGGGCCCAGTGGTTCCAGCAACAAGAACAAAGTGAGAGAAACGATAAGGTAAAGAGCCCCACCCAAGCAAACAACTCCCTTGATCAGGGGGAGAAGTAAGCCCGGGAGAGGAAAAAAGGGTAGAGTATAGGAAAGAGAAATGAGGAGCGTTGAGTCAAAGGACCTGTCTATTTGCTTTATGGGGACCAGCCGGCGAGCCAAAGACACGGACAGAGTAAGAGTAGAAAGCGAAATGCTGGCGGGCTCCCCCTCCTGGACCTCTTTTCAGACATAATCAAGGATGAGCATGGCTAGCGGAGAGGAGATAGAAAGAGGTGTGGACGAAGTGCGGTCCAGATAGCAAGTGTGTGCACACCTATTCTAGCCATGCTATATACCTGTGATAGGGAATGACCTCGTTTTGGGAGCGTGGGAGTGGCGACCTCATTCACGCATGCCTCCAGTGGCTTTCTTCGCGCATGTGCATGCATACTCTTTTATGCATGAATGTATGTGTGTATGTGTGTATGTGCATATGTGTGTATTCATATCTGCGTATGTGTGCACATGTACACGTGTGTATGTGTGTATATGTATGTGTGTACATGTGTATACATGTGTACGTGTGTATGTATGTATGTATGTGTGTATAAACAAAATTATAAACTGTATTTATATATAAACATACATATATATATATATAGTGGTCACATCGGCGCCACCTGTGAGTGTGAGGGGCTCTTACCACTTGTGGCTGGTCGTTAGCGCCCCCACACCCGCAAGGACGGTCAAATTATACAATATATATTGTATTTATGTGTATCTATACACACATAAATACAATATATATATATATATATATAATACAACATGTAAAATACATTATAAATACATTAATATATACCCGCACATGTGCAAGCCAGAGTGAAATGTGGATGTATGCCTATCAATAAAAGCACACCCTGGTTTGCATACATTGACCTGCAGTTATGTGCGAGTCAAACAGCGACGGTTTAACCTGAATGTATTGAGCTATTTACCTCCTGGGTATACATGTACACACGCAGCACCTCCTGGTGAACGGTGGTGACCTTGTACAATGACCTTGTGAAATGACCTTATGAAATGACCTTGTAAATGACCTTCTGCGATGAACTAATGCAATGTCCTTGTGCAATGACCATGTGCAATGACCTTGTGAAATGGCCTCGTGAAATTGCCTTGTAAAATGACCTTGTGCAATGACCTGGTGCGATGACCTTGTGCAATGACCTTGTGAAATGACCTTGTGAAATGACCTTATGAAATGACCTTGTGAAAAAAACATATAGAATGACCTTGTGCGATGAACTAGTGCAATGCCCTTGTGCAATGACCATGTGCAATGACGTTGTGAAATGGCCTCGTGAAATTGCCTTGTAAAATGACCTGGTGCGATGACCTTGTGCAATGACCTTGTGTAATGACCTATATATATATATGAGCAAAGTTGGTGGTAATCGCGAGGCTGGGGAGGTCCGGGTTGCCCGATAAGGGGCGCCACAGGGCTCCGACCGCGTTACAAACAAAACGTTGATGCTTTCGTAAATTGTTGCTTGTATAGTTCCTATAATCAATCACATATGTATACGTATATGTACTAATATGCACGTATCTAATTATATGCATATTATGTGCATATGTGTATATGCGTAAATGTGTATATATGCAAACACATACACATACACATACACATACTCATACACATACACATACACATACACATACACATACATATATGAATGTACAGTGTCAGGATAATGTGACTGAGTGGGATATCAGGTCATGGTGCTGGCAGCCTGGTCAGCACGATAAAGTCGCTATGAATGCGCACTGTCACAAGTCCGTACCCCACCCGATATGGCCGTAGATGTTGCCAGGACGTAAAACTACAACAAGCAACCAACCGGCACCGGCCCGTGGGGGCGGAACCATCCGGTAACACCTGCCCGAAGTCAGCCAACACGTGGTGGCGTCCATTGTTCACCCCAGCCAATCAGACCTGAGCATCATTTAGTTGCCAGCCGAGAACCAGGTAGGTCCCGTCCTGGCAACGTCTAATGCCCGGTACACACCTACCGTTTACGATCGTTTTTCCGCACCCACCTCCCGTATACGATCTAAAACTGCCCAAAAGTCGTGAGGTGTGCACTCCCCTAGCACACCTACCGATTGCGATACACAATTTTTAGGGCTAAAACGGTAGGTGTGCGCTAGCATTGCGATTGCGATTCGCGATTCAAAAAATGAATTGGTCCGTTTTCAGTTTTAAGCGGATCGGGAGTTTTAGTGCGCGAATCCTATACGTTATGTGTGTACCTGGCATAAGGTCATATGAGGACGGGACCTGCCTGGTTCTCGGCTCCCAACTACCAACCAACCCGGCAGGTCTCATAATCTCATTCACCCTCATAACTGGATGAAGTGGTCGATCGGTAGAGCGCAGGCTTCCCGTGCGGAAGGTCGGGAGTTCAATTCTCGGTCGAGTAAAACCAATGACGTACAAAATTTGATTCTTGTTGTTTTCTAGCTTGGCGCTCGGCATTAATAAGGTAGGACAAGGCCTGGTTAGCTGAGTGTCAGGATAATGTGACTGATTATGAAATCAGGTCATGGTGCTGGTGGCCTGATTTCCCAGTGGGGCAGCACTATAAAGTCGCCATAAGTCGGTGCCCATCGTGATATGACCTTAGATGTTGCCAGGCTGTAAAACTGCAACAAACCCTCATATATATACATATACAGTAAAACCTCTCTAAATCGACCGCCCTTTGGACCAACTTTAAGTGGTCCATATAGGGAGGTGGTCGGTTTAGGGAGTTAGAATATGGTTACAATGGTATTGTTGGGACCCAAATAAACCGATCAATATAGGGGAGTGGTCGATCTGTGGAGGTGGTGGTATATATATATGTATACATGTACCTATATATGCATATACAGATATATTTTTTGAATATCCATAAATATAGATGCATATATACATCATACATAGATAATATATGTGTGTCGATATACATATATATTCATTCATATGTGTACGTGTATATATAGAGACACATATTTAGATTCGTGCAAAACATGTTAATTTTCGCGTACATCGTTTTTCGCGATTGGCTCGCGAAAGTTCTGTTCTGTAAACCAACCCGGAGATTTGGAGCCTCTCTTTCAAAGTGACTAAACTGAGGTCAACTTGGTAGACTAGACTCAGACTGTCACGTTTATTTCGGTCTAGTTTGTGGTTGCGTACTCGCAACATCTACCAGACGGGTTGTGACACTGACAGTGCGCACTGATGGTGATTTTATAGTGCTGCCCCACTGGGAACCCTGGCCACTGGTTCCGTGACTTGATACCCGACTCAGTCGCATTATCCTGATATTGAGCAAGCCAGCCATTCTATTGTCCTAGTAATGTGAGTGCTACGTAATCAATTGTCACTACTACCACCCATAAGTATTCAATTTGGAAGTCATTAGCCGTGTTTACACGGGCAATTGTGAAGCGAATTAGGCAAAACGATTTATATGAAGCAATGTAGTGGTGCGTTTACACTGACCGAGTTTGAAAGTGTGTCGGCGCCGGGAACCAGCAGCCTTAGTGGTGAGCCTGTAGCCGGTGAGTACTGCTATTTGTTTAGTTTACATTCGTCGATTCACAATATGAATAACGACGCCAATGTAGCGGCTATGTTAATATCGCTTGGAATTTAGGGTTAATTTAATTAAATTTCATTATTTGAGTATGTAATTCTGTTAAATATGATCACATTCAATAGATTTCGGCCTAATCGGTCCCTAACACTGCCGGGCACCAGCGATAGTTACAGCTGAGCCTGTAGCCTGCGAGCACCGCTATTTTACACTATCGCCGCCCGGGAACCGGCTGTATCGCTTCATCTATACTACCTGGCAAGGTGGTTTACATCTACCGATTTATATGAATCGATTCAGCCCTAAAACACCTCAGCGTCGCGTTTACACAACATATGTAAATCGATCTAGGCAAGTAGTTTTATATGAAGCGTTTTAACTCGCCCGTGTAAACACGGCTATAAGAGGCATTCGACTGGGACCTTTCCATCCACAAGATTTCGGCTCTGCCCACCTGTGCAGTGAACTAGGTTTTCAAATGCTAAGAGGACCAGTCAAATGGCTTCAGTGGTTTCAGCCAATTAGAGCTGTTCTCTTCCATTGCAAATGGCTGCCCTGTGTGGAGGTGGTCATTTCTAATCGAAAAGAACCAATCAGAACTGCTCATTTCCATTGCAAATGGCTGCCCCCATAGAGGGCAGTCATTTGCAATCGAAAAGAACAGCTCTGATTGGCTGAAGCTACTGAATCTTTCAACCTTTCCATATCAGCCATCTTGAAATACACCATGTGACCTTATGGATGGAGCCACAAAACACATTCGATTCATACATATAGAAACCCACTTCCGGTCCCAGTCGAAAAGGAGTTTGTAAATAAATATTTTGATATGTGTATTGAAAGACCCAGTCGAATACGTCCAATGCTTGGACTTGGTCATGGTTCAAGCCTACAGACTGTCATATAAAGTAAAACCTTTCTAAATAGACCCACCATTGGACCGACTTTAAATGGTCCATTTAGGGAGATTTTTATTGTTACAATGGTATTGAATGGATGATCGATATAGGGGAGTGGTCAATCTGTAGAGGTTGTCGGTTAAAGAGGTGTTACTGTATATACCTCGCTGGCTATCCTACGCTATTTATTACAGGGAACCTTTACGTTGACTTTCTGCCATTTTCTGAGATAACTACATTGGGTTGGTTGGCATAGACTCTAATCTACTTTACTTTAATTTGAATTTACTTTTTCTTTTAAATGGCTAACTTCGGAGATATTTGAACTTTGAAGTGAAAAAGTTAATTTCGGCAAGCATCTCAAAATTCGGACACTAGGCTTCAGCAGTAACAGGTTCTATTTCAAGTAATATATTGCCTAAGTGGTCTATCCTGTGTGGTAACAAATGTTTCATGAATGAATCTAAATTGGATATGTAGGATCAAATCTAGCTAATTGTTTTGGTTTTGAACGCTTGAAACTTCATGGGGGGGTGGCCGTATGAGTTGAGCGTCGGGGGATCCGAACCCATGAGTTCATGTGTTCGAACCCTGGTCGAATGTCACCAATGACTTTATAATTGATACTTGTTGCCTCTTAGCATGGCGCTCTGCATAATTAGGATTGGGCAAGGACTGGTTGGCTCAGTGTGAGGATATTGTGACTGAGTGGGATATCAGGTAATGGTGCTGGTGGCCTGGTCTCCTAGTGGGGCAGCACTATAAAGTCGCCATGAGTGCACACTGTCACAAGTCGGTACCCATCCTGATATGACCTTAGATGTTGCTAGGATGTAAAACAACAACAAACAAACAAATCATCGGACTATGCAGCCTCTATATGAATGATTTACCATTACACTCGTCGACTGGTGAACAGATGAGTGACTGTGAATACAGGCAGTGGGGCCGGGGGTGGGGGCGACACGGCTAATTTGCATATTATCTGCATATATGGCGAGTGTTGATACTACGATGGGAGGCTGCCCTGCCACCTGCCGGGCGTGTTCCGCACCACAGCCCGCAAGTACGGCAGCCCCTAGCCCTGCCTAGCCCTGCCTAGCCCTGCCTAGCCCTGCCTAGCCCTGCCTAGCCCTGCCTAGCCCTGCCTAGCCCTGCCTAGCCCTGCCTAGCCCTGCCTAGCCCTGCCTAGCCCTGCCTAGCCCTGCCTAGCCCTGCCTAGCCCTGCCTAGCCCTGCCTAGCCCTGCCTAGCCCTGCCTAGCCCTGCCTGCCCTGCCTAGCCCTGCCTAGCCCTGCCTAGCCCGCCTAGCCTGCCTAGCCCTGCCAGCCCTGCCTAGCCCTGCCTAGCCCTGCCTAGCCGCCTAGCCCTGCTGCTGCCTAGCCCTGCTCCGCTACCCTGCCTAGCCCTCCTAGCCACCTGCCTAGCCTGCCTACCCGCCTAGCCCGCCACCGCCTAGCCCTGCCTAGCCCCTGTCTAGCCCCGCCCAGCCCCGCCCAGCCCTGCCTAGCCCTGCCTAGTCTCGCCCTGCATAGCCCTGCATAGCCCTGCATAGCCGTGTCCAATTGTCACTTATGTCGGCTGAAGTATTTCCCACAACTCACGTTTTACCTTACAACACAATGTCTTACAACACAGTCGCGTGCAAACTTATTATTTTAAAGAGACAACTACCCCTCCCTGTGCGCCTGGGCTACAGTGTATTTTATAGACATGAATCTGCGCCATTCATGGATGGCGACGAGAACGACGAGGACGATGATGAGGAAAATGCAGAGGACTGATGGATTGGATCCTGAAACCTGAATCATGTGAAATGACGTGTCACAAATGCTTTATGTATGACACGTATGGCAACCTAAATGAATAAGACAATACACCATGTCTGTTTGTTATATTGGTTTATGTACTATTTCCCAAAGAAATACTACAATGTAGTTAAAATCCATTTGACATATTTTAAATTCATCATGTGAAAAGTGTATCTCTGCATATGTCCGATTTTATTCCGCATTTAGTTTGGTTTACTTATGTATCCATCAATTGCTTTGTTTAATATTGTTTTCATTAAATGTATAAATAGGATTGGGACTTGCTTATTCCAATTTGATACATATTTGAGGTACAACTACTACATTTATTATTATTTTAATAGCAAAAATATCACACTGAAATGAGTATTTCGCAATATTTTTCAGTTTGAGTTGTCGATGACAATTGCTTGTGAATGTATACTGTGGCATGTATATTTGCTCTACAATGATAATTTTTACACCATGAGAACGGTACTTCAATATCCTTTCTTCTGGTATACTATATGTAGTGCTAAGTTAGAACTGATACTATAGCTGATATACAAACACTACCCCCTAATGCCGCAAAAAATGCCAGTTTGATCCAATATGACGTCATATCAAAAACGGCTTATAAAAAAAATTGCTCAAGGGTGCCAGAGTGGCACCCTCTTGATTCTCACTACCAATAACCCTATCTAGCACAATCAGCAATAAAATTGCATTAGTACGCACTTTCACACCTATGTGAGTTGGCCCCCTGATTAAAGGATATATATTTTAACAACAGTCCTGCATCGCGTATGCATCGGCGTCTCAAAGTCACGTGACTCGGTACAGCTGTCTGTTCTTGTTCTAAGTACATGAAGTGTGCATGGTGCGGAAGCGACATAGACCTCCCCCCCCGCCCCACCTCCGCTAACCTCACACACACACACGCAGCGGCTCCCCCCCCCCCCCCCCCCCCCTTCCTCCCCACACACACAGAAAACAAGTACCACCTCAGGACCACCTGTTCCCGGTCGGTGGGTTGGTAGATGCCTTCACACCGACCCGACACAGGTTAGGATAGCGGTTGTGACAGTGTCGAGGGTGGGCTGGGGCCGTGTGTGTGTCTGTGGGTGTGTGTGTGAGAGAGAGAGAGACAGAGAGAGACAGAGAGGGGGGGGAGGGAAGAAAGTATTGTGGGTTAGAAGCACGCGAGTAGAGTTATATGCCAGGTACACACCTACCGTTTGTGCGCACCCACCTACCGTATACGATCTAAAACTGCCCGTTTCACACACAAAAATCGCTAGGTGTGCACTCCCCACGCACACCTAGCGATTGCGATTCCCGACTAAAAACTCAGTTTTAGGGCTAAAACGTGCCGATTACGATTGCGATTCGCGATTCGAAAAATGAATCGGCCCGTTTTCAGTTTTAAGCGGGTCGGGTCGAGTCGCGAGTTTTAGTGCGCGAATCGTAAACGGTAGGTGTGTACTTGGCATTTTAGAAGTTGAATTAGAGGACATCGGGGGGAGAGGGGGGGAGGGAGAAAGAGGAAGGGAGAGAGGAGATGGGATTGATTGATTGATTGATTGATTGATTGGTGGTTGCTTTACGCTGTGTTAGCAGCAAAGGCCATATTCACGCTGAGAATTTTTTTTTCTTTCAAACCATCGCTTTTACATGTAAAAGCATAAATCAAGTTTGTGTCAATAGACACTCATGAATTTTTTAAACTCACAATCATATAGTTTCTGGTCAAGCTAAATAAAATTCTAGATGAAAGTATCATTCACTGATGGAATTTATTTAATGAGCTATATGAGGTGGGACAAACCAGTTGCCATCAACAAGGCTAACATGTTTTCTTGTTTTACTTTAGTAAAAAAAAAAGAAAGAAAGGTCATGCATGCTGTTTGCAGTGTAAAATGTTGGCACAGTGCCCATAAACTCCACACAGTTTAATAAAGTGTTTTAATGTCAGTGGGGACTGACGTCCACTACATTCAGGGGGAGGGTCCACATTGAGCAGAAAAACGCATGTTATGCCAGGTACACACATACCGTATAGGATTCGCGCACTAAAACTCCCGATCCGCTTAAAACTGAAAACGGGCCGATTCATTTTTCGAATCGCGAATCGCAATCATAATGCTAGCACACACCTACCGTTTTACCCCTAAAAATCGCGAATCGCAATCGGTAGGTGTGCTGGAGGAGTGCACACCTGACGACTTTTGGGCAGTTTTAGATCGTATACGGTAGGTGGGTGCGGTAAAACGATCATATACGGTAGGTGTGTACCTAGCATTAGCCACGAAGAAGAGGAGCAAAGGGAAAACGGGAGAGGGGGAGGGGCATGGGAAGAGGGAGAGAAGAACGAGGTTTGATGAGATTGCAGGGGGGGGGAGTGGATGTGGGGGGGGGGGGGCAGGGAGGGGTTGAATGGTGGGGGAGTAGGGTAATGGGGAGAGGGGGGGGGGGCACAACCCGTAGCTCCTGATTTCGGAGGTCGGGGATAGGCATGCACGTCCGAGAGTGGAGGCGTTAACAGTGGATGTGGGAGCCGCTTAACAAAGGACCCGAGACCTTGACCCACAAACACGGCATCGCACGAGGCGATTCTAATATGCCGGCACACGTCTGGGTGACGGGCCCCCGTGTGCTTGTGGACGGCTTCTTTGTGTGTGGTATGACAATGGTGAGGGGAAACAAACGGGGATTTAGATATTCAGTTGTTTAAAAATAATATATTGTACCATATATATATACATTATATATATATATATATATATATATATATCCATTATATATATACATTATATATATACATTGTATATATATATATATATATTTATATTTATACATAAGGCATGCATTGTTGCTGTGATTTTGTTATGTTATATATGAGCATATATTATTTTTATGTTAATATTATTGTTATATATGTATGTATATGTTATTGTTTTTATTTCATGCCATATATGTGTATATATTATTTATTTATTTTATGTCATATATGTGTATGCATTGTTGTTATATTATATATACTATATACTATTGTTTATATTATTATAATTATATATATATCATTACAATCATTGATTAAGCAGGAGAAATTTTAATTGGGATAATCGATATTTATATAAATATATATTATAATAGATATATTCATATACATTTATACGTATTTATGTATGTATATTTATAGATATGTATATATATATAGACATATATATATATATATATATATATACATATATATATATGTCTATATATACCCCCACACACCTTTGTGAGAGGAGAACAGATGGATTATCAGCTAGATTACTAATCGAAAAAATGCGGTATGAGGAGGCTGACCTCGGCTGGGGCATTACAGAAGCACACTGGTCTCTGGCGCTGGCGACAGTGTTGACAGCGCTTCGGGTGGCAACGCTAACGAACAGACCCACACTTGTGGACGCAGCCGAGTGACGAACGGGGTCATAAAGGCTAGTCTATACACACACCAGTGTCACCGCACATGTGGGTGATTAATCATTTGTGAATAACAAGCGTGTGGGATTGCAGCTTTGTCACGCTGCTGCTAAATCATATTCAGCTCATTCTATGTCAACTCATTCACATTTGTTATTCTCTGGCTGTCTCCTGATAGAAATATAGAAATTATAAGCATACATCTGGATTATATACCATAAAGGCTCTTTGTTTCTTTAAAAAAAATAGTTTTTACATTTTTTATTGACAAGGTATTTACTTTGACCATAGAGTATAAGCTCCCGCGAGGGTGCTTGTTTTATTTAACGACACCTCTAGAGCACATTGATTTTTATCATCGGCTATTGGACGTCAAACACATGGTCATTCTGACATATTTCTTTGTGGAGGAAACCCGCTGCCGCCTCATAGGCTACTCTTTCCGATAAGCAGGAGGGGTCTTTTATATGGAGTTTACAACAGACAGGACAGCACATCCCACCACATTTGATGAACCAGTTGTGGACCACTGGTTGGGATGGAAAATAGGCATAACTGCAAATGTGTCCACTGAGCAGGATCGATCGGATCATATACACCTTCACAGGTGTACTTTCTACTGTCTGAGCTACGTCACCCCCCCCCCCCCATAAAGGCTCCCTACATTCAATTGGAAATATCACCAAAGGAGACCAGAGGACACAAACTTAGATTTAAAAATCCCAGGACCGACTGGTGAGTGAGGAAAACCTTTCTCCTTGATAGAGCAGCAAACACGTGGACTATGCTTCCACCTGAAATCGTTGAAGCTCCATCACTAAATGCATTGAAAAACAGACTTGATCAATTTTGGACTCAGTATCACAGTATAGTCAGTCCTCACCGCATGACCACTATAATTATGACCGGCCGAATATGTTAACACTATAACAGGCTTGTTATGTGTGGTCTACTCTAATGTAGGGTATGCGGGTAATGCAGTACCTATCTGCTGAAATACCTCAGGGTGTTTGACGCCCCTGCCTTGCAAAGTTATAAACCACTGCCTTGTGGTATAGGTTCTTGATAGAATCAACGGCTAAGGGAGCAAACCCTAACAGAAAACCATGCTTCCGTGGCAGCATTAAGGGTGGTGATGAAGGGAACTCCCAACATCTCCCGGCCAGCTACTGCAGGGACAAATAGTTTGCGCCTGTCTTGACGTGTTCTTGCCGGTGTGAAACCTCTATTTGCTCCCCGAGAGAGTGCTGCTAGTAACTTGCAAAAGCCAGCAGCACTTCAACACTTTGCAAGCAGCTTTTATGAAATGCACAACCGCACAGAACAGCGGCGGTTAAGAAATAAAAGCAGTCTTTGTCGCATTGCGACCGACAGCATGATGATGATGATGACTCTAATGTATGGGGCTGAGACATGGTCTACTCTAATGTATGGGGCTAAGAAAATGTACAAACGTTTAGCAGCATTTGAGATGTGGACTTATCGAAGGATGATGAAAATATCATGGACAAAGAAGATCACCAACAAAGAAGTTCTCAGAAAAATTAAAAATAAGAAAAGCTTGTTTGCCACTATACAGACAAAGAAACTTATTTATTTTGGCCACATCATTCGTCAGAGTTCAATATACCGTACATTGTTGGAAGGGAAGGTGAATGGCAGCAGAGGGAGAGGGAGACCAAGAACATCATGGTTTACAAATATTTCACAGTGGACAGGCTTGAATTATTCACAGTCTATCAGAACAGCACAACATCGGGACAAGTGGAGAACCATTGCATCCAACCCTCGACTAGAGGACGGAACTATTGATTGATTGATAACAGGCTATTATGCCTAAATACATAAACAGAAGAGGAAGAGTATAAGTATAAGTATATGCATGCCCTTGTGAAGAGCCCAATTTGGGTGAGCGAATGGAGTGTGCATGTGGGGGTGGGGGTGGGGGTGGGTGGTGGTATATCATCAGAATCCCGACATAATACATATTAATAGCTCCAGTGTCTCCGATAGTTTTAGCGCCATACATTTTTTAGAGGAGCCGTCCAACGTTGTCAACATGTTCACAGTCATACAAAGTGTACTACAGGGAGGGGGGGGGGGGTCAGTAACGTGCAACTTTTATCGTTCAATGATGATATTTTTTGGCGATTTAAGTTTTTTTATTGTTTCTGTTTATTTTGGTTGTATATCAGTTGATAAAGGCATGACATTTTCAATCTCAGACATTTGGTCTTGCTCATACCAATGTTCCTTGCCCTATCCTAGTAATGCTGAACACCAGGCTAGGTAGCGACAAGTACCCATTTAAAAGTTATTGGTTTGATTCAACAAGGGTTGGTTGCTTGGTTGGTTGTTGGAGTTTTACATCCCAGCAGCATCTAAGGTTATATAAGGATGGGTACCAACTTGTGACAGAATGCACTCATGGTGACTTTATAGTGCTGCGACACTGGGAGATCAGACAACCAGCACCATGACACCGGGCCAACCAGTCCTTGCCCTATCCTAATATTGATGAGCGCCTGGCTAGGAAGCGACAAGTATACATTTTTAAGTCATCGGTTTGACTCTACTAGGGTTCCATCTCATGGGTTCAAATTCCATGACCCACCAAAACGAGAGGCAGACAGGCGCTCAACAAAGTCGGCAACCCTATCTTGAGCCCGTTCACACAGCACAACTTTAGGCCGAACTAGGTAAGGCGAACTAGATGAGGCGAACTAGCGGCGCGTCCAGACACCTGGACCACCTCCTGAGTTTCAACCTCCGCGCCCACTACCAGCTCGATAGGGCCTTCAACTGTAACGTCGTCTGCAAGTGAACATTCTGAATGATAGACTAAAAAGCAGGCATGGTGTGGGGGCAACACATATATGCAGGATCGACAAAAATCCACTGATCCCCCCAAAAAACTCACAATTAATTGTCATTTGTGACGAACATTATATAAGGCGGGCAGAACATATACTATACTACCTCGCGAGATGGTATACTTGATGCGAACTAGATGGATCGACTCAGCCCTAATCCGCAGTCTGGGGCATTTTGCGATCCGGGCTCGATCCGGCATCATCCGGGATGATCCGGAGGTAATCCGGGGGTGGTCCGGGTAGTCCTGGAGTGGACCGGGAGTAGTCCATGCCGCATCCGGGCCAGTCCAGGGCTGTTTCACCCCGGATGAGCCACGTATTAGCCATGGTTTAACCCGGACCAGCCCCGGACTTGCCCAGACTAGCCCCGATGTAGCCACTGACCACTCCCGGACTGCCCGGATAAGACCCGGACATGCCAGATGACCACGGATTAACCACGGATCACCACAGATAGCCATGGATGACCACGTATTACTCACAGACTACCCCAGGATGAGTCCCGCATTTCAGGTTATCATCCGGGGGTTGTCCGGGGCTCAACCCCCCCCCCCCCCCACACACACACAAATATCACTCACACACAGTAACCAATGTGTATCCACCACACAGCTAGCTAGGCCTGTTCCAAGACGAGGCCGTGACCGCCTCACCCTGGGCTAACTGAGGTTCGCGCGCGATCTCTAACCTTCATCACGCATGCGCATACCGCAGCGCGCGCGCCCGCCACCACACGCGTTCATCCTGCGCACGCGCGCCACAAACCCGATAACCCCCCCCCTCCCACCCCCACCCCCCTCATCCCCCATTAGTAATTGCAGTGATTATTAAGGTTGCATAGTCCAATGGTTTTGAGCTTCTGCCATTTTTCTGAGATAAATATATTAAATTGATTGTCATAGCCTACCTTGCTTTAGTTTGAAGTAACTCTTATTTTTAAATGGCTACGTTTTGAGATATTTGAAGTTCAAATATGTAGATTTGGTTTTGGCAAGCTTGCCAAATCTCTGACACCATACATAGGCTTCAGCAGTAACAGGTTCTATTAAATTGACTGAGTATTTATTCCCTTCTATGTGGCAACACATGGTTAATAAGTACATCATTAATCTAAGTTAGATATGTAGAATACATTTTAGATAATTGTTTTGGTTTTGAAAATTTGATGCTTCATCGGACTATGCAGCTTTAAACTTAAAGCTTCATAGTCTGATGGTTTTGAGTTTCTGTCATTTTCTGAGATAAATGTATTATGTTGATCGTTATAATCTATCTTACTTTAGTTTAATGTAACTTTTATTTTAAATGGCTAACTTTTTGTAGATATTTGAAGTGAAGGAATGAACAATTAATTTTGGCAAGCATGCCAAGACTCTATCTAATAGTAATAAGCTAGGCTTCTGCAGTAACATGTTTTGTTAATTTGATTCAGTAATCCCTTCTTTGTGGCAACAAATGTTTAACAAGTGCACCAGTGTCTAAGTTAGTTATAAGTTATGTTGCAGCAAATGTTTGTTAAGTGTACCACTATCTAAGTTAGATATGTACAGTAAAATATAGGTAATTGTTTTGATTTTGAAAATTTGATGTTTTCATCGGACTATGCAGCTTTAATATCTTGTCGACGGTGCGGGATGGGCGAGTTGGTAAGGCGCCCGCTTCCGGTACGGGAGTTCGTGGGTGCGATCCCAGACTGGGTCAAACCAAACAATTTATACTTGCTGCTATCTTATCTATCACTCAGCATTTCTCCCATAGGGCAACGACTGGTTGGCTTATGCCAAGTACACACCTACCGTATACGATTCGCGCACTAAAACTCGCGACTCGACCCCACCTGCTTAAAACTGAAAATGGGCCGATTCATTTTTCGAATCGCGAATCGCAATCGTAATCGGCCCGTTTTAGCTCTAAAACTGAGTTTTTAGTCGCGAATCGCAATCGCTAGGTGTGCGCGGGGAGCGCACAGCTAGCGATTTTTGTGCACAAAACGGGCAGTTTTAGATCGTAAACAGTAGGTGGGTGCGGATAAACGGTAGGTGTGTACCTGGCATTAGTCCTGATAAATTGGCAATAGTAGTGATAGCAGTGTATCCCAGTGAGGCAATACTATGAAATTGCCACGATATAAGCTCAGATGTTGCTAGAATGTGAAACCCCAACGAATCCTCACGAGGGCTACTTACAGGAAGACTCAAGGATGCTGCGTTCCTTTTGTTCTTTTATTGATTAGCGTCGTTGGAAGTGATTTATTCAGCAGATTTATGGGTATTTTACTTTTTATTTGAAGAACGATTTTTTTTAAATATAGAAAAACAATTCCAATTAGAGGTCTTTATGTTGAAAGACTGTTGATTATGCCTATTCGTGTTAGCCTATGAACAAGTAGACATGCTTTGGCTAATCAATAGTGCTCGTGCTTCGCTATGAGATTAGTGCTTTGACATTGACAAGACTTATTCCATTGAAAATAAAGCGTTAGATTTCTATATAGGTTTTTAATTAGTGTTTTTTAAATGTATCTTGAATGTGTGGTTCGCTTTGTGTGTGTTATATATATATACAGCATGTGCGTATATATAGACTGTATATATAGACTGAATATATATATATATATACTGTATGTATATACATATATATATATATATATATATATATATACAGTCTACTCTGTCTATAATGGACACCCATGGGATTGGAGCAAGATGCCATTATAGAGAGAGATCCGTTGTAGGCAGAGACTGACTGACGGAATGTGTTGAAACCAATGTTTTTCTTTTACACTTAATTGACTAGGACGGTCCTTACAAAGTCATTTCTGCAATTTGCCATTTGTACGATTAGTCATTTCTACTATTTATCACTTCTACAATTATCATTTCTACAATTTGTCATTTCTACAATTGGTCATTTCTACTATATTATAAATATATTGCATGTCATTATTGTATTGACAGAATATTGATAAAATAGGTGAAAAAAACGGCTTGTTGTCTGCATAAGACAGTTGTCGATTAGACACAGAGGCAATGCTATTAAATTAAAGGGGTGCCATGATGGAACCAGCACTTTTTGCCGTTATTGACAGAGATTCGTTATTGACAGAGGCTGTTATTGACAGAGTAGACTGTATACATATAAATATGCATATGCATATACATATACATATACATATACATATATACAATATCTTTCTCTCTATATATATATATATATATATGTATATGTAGGCCTAGATGTAAATATATAGGCCCCAAGTGTTAGAATTACCACACAAAAAGAGAATGTTTAACAGCATGTATAGATTAATGGTAATTTGTAATTGAATACAAGTTGGCAAATTTAATATTTGTATGAATAAAATTGCTAGTTTAGTAGGTCCATAAAAAAGTAAAATATCACAGACAAGAAGCGGGGGAAAAAGTTGCATCGGCCGGGAATCGAACCCGGGCCGCCCGCGTGGCAGGCGAGCATTCTACCACTGAACCACCGATGCTTAGATAAGAGCTTCGATGATGATGATGATGATCTTGAGTGGCTATCAAATTGTCAAAACCAGCATAATTATCTAGTTTTGACCTAGATAAACGATTCATCTGCTACTTGCAGTACACGGGTGAATACCAACCCTATATAAAAACGGTCGAAAATGCGGAGAAATGAAATGAGAGCCTAATTTCACAATCTGAGAAGCAACAATTATTCTTTACATATGTCTTATTATTTCCCTGCTATATTTAGTTTAAAGTTGCATGGTCCGATGGCATTTGAATTTTTGTCTTCTTTTTTAGATAAATATATCAAATTGATCGTTACGAGCTACTAATCATTAGTCCGGAGTGATTTTGATTAAAGATGATTAGTTTTGAAGTAATTTGACCTGAAAGAACCAAAAATAATTTCGACAAGCTTGCCAGAAGTCCTGTGGCTATGACCCAGATGGTCATCTTGGGTGACCAAGTGATGTGAGATGACCTACTAATCCTGCAATCTGACAGGACTGTAGGAAGCTATTTCTGTTTGGGGCCGGACATTCTGGGAATGGATTAGTGCCATAGGCCCATGGCACTAGGGTTTTTAACAAAATATAATAATGTGTGTCTGTTGTCTGCTTGTGTCTGCTTGTGTCTGTCTGTCTATGTATGTCTGTATGTGTCTGTGTGTGTCTGTCTGTGTGTGTCTGTCTGTGTGTATGTGTGTGTCTATCTGTGTGTTTCTGTGTATGTGTATCTGTATGTGTGGGTATGTATGTGTGTGTGTCTGTGTGTGTCTGTCTCTGTCTGTGTCTGCCTCTGTCTGTCTATGTTTCTGAGTCTGTGTGTTTCTGTGTATGTGTGTATGTCTGTGTGTGTGTCTGTGTGTGTCTGTCTGTGTCTGTCTGTGTGTCTGTTTGTGTGTCTGTCCATGTGTGTATGTGTATGTCTGTCTGTGTGTGTCTGTGTGTATGTATGGGTGGGTATGTATGTGTGTCTGCCGCTGTCTGTGTGCATCTGTCTATGTGTCTCTGTCTGTGTGTGTGTCTCTCTCACTGCAAAGTCAGGTCGGGTGTATGTGTGTCTGTGTATGTTGGGTGTGTGCATGTCTGTGTGTTTCTGTGTCTGTGTGTGCTCTCTCTGCATGTATGTATGTGTGTGTCTATCTATATGTGTCTGTATGTGTGTATGTGTGTGTATGTCTGTGTGTGTATGTCTGTGTGTGTATGTCTGTGTGTATGCCTGTTTCTGTGTGTGTCTGTGTGTGTCTGTCTGTGTGTATATGTATGTGTGTATGTCTGTCTCTGTGTCTCTGTAAAGTCAGGTCAGGAAACAGCCAGACACATACACGCACACACATCCACCTCATTTCCCCTTCCCCTCTATGGCCCTGCACAGTAGGCCTACTTGGTTGGGGCGGCTAATGAGGTCACGAGATTGGCCTAGTTGGTTAATGGCCTCCTTGCATAATGGGTGTTTCAAAGTGAGTGTCTAAAGTGGTGAGCTTATAAATTCACTGGTTATTCTGTATATTCTGTCCCAAATCATTAGCTAATACACCAGTATCTAAGTTGGATATATAGGATCAAATGTAAGTAGTTGTTTTAATTTTGACAAAATTATATTTCATTGGACCATGCAACTTTAATAAGATTGAAAAGTGAAATCGATGGCGTTCTAGCACCGCCATCTTGTATTTTTGCATTCTCGCCCATTTCACCAACTCTGTACCTATATGCGTAGCCATTTGATACTGGAGCCACAGTTTCTAGTTCCTGTTCCATACTAAAGCTATTTTCGCCCGTATTTACAGTACGTTGTCCTTCACCCGTGTTTACGTTGTCCTTCACCCGTGTACTACAAGTACCAGGTGAATCTTTTATCTAGTTTTGACCCTATTTATCGAAGTTAGATACTGACGCACATAGAATGCATTTGTTGCCGTATTGAAGGGAATGCTGAGTCAATTTAATAGGATCAATTTAATAGGATCAATTACTGCTGAAGATTATGGTGTCAGAATTTTGGCATGCAGGCACAAATTTATTTGGTGTGTTTCAATGTAAACTATCTTCAAAGTTAGCCATTTAAAATGAAAGCCACTTCAAGCTAAAATAAGGTAGATTATAACGATCAATTTAATATCTTTATCTCAAAAAAGTGACAGAAACTCAAAACCATCCGAATATACAACATTAAGAAGTAAATCAGTATCTAAGTTGTAGAATCAAATCCAGGATCTGTTATTTTCATCAGACTATACAGCTTTAAAGTTTACTTAGATATGTTTGACAGCAAAGTTATCACTTTCACATGTTGCAGTGATCGCCAGTTACACTGGTGCATTATACACACATGTACAAAGACACACTGACACAGACACACACACGCACATACACAGACACACATCCACACACATCCACACATACACATACACACAGAGGCACATGCACACAGACACACAAATACAGAGACAGAGACGCACATGCACACAGGCACACCGACACAGACACAGACACACAAAGACACAGACACCTAGACACACACAGACATTCAGACACACACAAAGACACATAAACACACACAGACACACAGACATACTGCGTGGTGGCTTCTCCTAGTTGTCATGCTTGTTAACATTTCACGGTGTTTTAAAAGTCGCCACCTCACTGTGGATGACATTTACACCCCCCCCCCCCTCAACGCCCACCCCTACTCGTCACATGATTTATTTGAGCATTGGAGGCATTCGACTGGGACCTTTCCATCCGCAAGATTTAGCATCCGCCCACCCATGCAGTGAACTAGGTTTTCGATTGCAAAGAGGACCAGTCAAATGGCTTCAGTGGTTTCAGCCAATCAGAGCTGTTCTCTTCCATTGCAAATGGCTGCCCTGTATGGGGGTGGCCATTTGCAATTGAAAAGAACCAATCAGAGTTGTTCATTTCCATTGCAAATGGCTGCTCCCATAGAGGGCAGCCATTTGCAATTGAAAAGAACAGCTCTGATTGGCTGAAGCTACTGAATCTTGCAATCTTTCCATCAGCCATCTTGAAAAACACCATGTGACCTTATGGATGGAGCCACAAGACACATATAGAAACCCACTTCCTGTCCCAGTCGAATAGGAATTTGTAAAGAAAGGCCCAGTCGAATATATCCAGTGGCCCCTCTGCCTCCTACCTCCCACCCCACCCCTACTCACACTCCACACCCCCCCCCCCCCCCCCCACCTTCCCTGGAAGCACAGCGCCGCGACCTGTGCTTCTGATCGGGACGCCACCCCCACCCCCACCCCACCCCGCTCGTGCCATGTGCGTGCGCACGCACTAAAACCGAGACGCCTCGCCCCAGACAGGAATAAAACAATTGTTAAAAAAGATATGAAAATTCGACCGTGCAAATTGGATTGACACTTCAGATTAATGAGAGACAGATTGACATGGATCTACTACCGCATCCTAACACTCATAGTAATACTAGTACAGTAGTAGTAGTAACAATAGTAGTAGTAGCTGTAATAATAGTAACAATATACTAACAATAGTAGTGGTAATAATAGTAGTAATAATGGTAATAATGGTAATAATGGTAATAATAGTAATACTAGTAATAATAGTAGTACTAACAGTAGCAATAACAGTAGCAATAATAGTAGTAACAACAGTACAGTAACAGTAGTAACAATAGTAGTACCAATAGTAGAAACAATAGTCGTAACAATAGTAACAACAGTAGTAACAACAGTAGTAACAACAGTAGAGAAGTAACAATAGTAGTAACAATAGTAGTAACAATAGTAGTAACAATAGTAGAAACAATAGTAGTATACTAGTAACAACAGTAGTAACAACAGTAGTAACAACAGTAGAAAAGTAACAATAGTAGTAACAATAGTAGTAACAATAGTAGTAACAATAGTAGTAATAATAGTAGTAATAATAGTAGTAACAATAGTTGTGGTAATATTAGTAATAATATTAATAATAGTAGTAATAATGGTAATAATAGTAATAATACTAATACTAGTAATACTAGTAATAATAGTAATAATAGTAATAATAACAGTAGCAATAATAATAGTAATAATTGTAATATATGTAGTTGTACGAATGCCCCCAGCATAATACCGAGTGACGTCACGTCATAATACCGGATGACGTCACGAATAGTAGTTCTAAATAAAGACAGTTACATTACAGAACTCACGGTGTTCGCACGTCCTTTACATGGTGTCAGATATTACGGGTTGAAATCATCGATATGGCTCTGCACGGATTAAAACCCCCAGGACCATTGAATCTAGATGAAAACATGGCCGTCAGTTGGAGATCCTGGATTAATTCATATGAAATATATGCAACAGCAGCTGGAGTAGCAACTAAAACAGAGAAAATCCAGTGTTGTGTATTTTTACATGTCGCTGGTGGAGAGGCGCAAAAGATACACAGAACTTTCGATTTTGAAACTGCAGAAAAGGACAAGATAACACCTCTAATAGCCGCATTCAATCAGTACTGTGATGGTAAAACAAACATCACAGTTGTCAGGTACGAATTTAACACATATAATCAAACTACTGAAAATATGGACACTTACATCAGGGAATTAAAACACCGCGTACAGTTTTGTTGCTATGAAACATTGGAAGCGTCATTGCTATGTGACCGCATTGTGTGTGGAGTCAAGGATAATGAACTCAGAAACAAGTTATTGCAAGCTCCTAAGTTGACATTGGAGGAATGTGTTCAGTTATGTCGGTTAAGTGAGAATAAAGCAGCACAAGTGAATCGAGATGGGAGTAATCAAGTCGATGCGATGTCTACTCGTTACATCAGGAGAGCGGGACCAGGAGAACGAACATCTCTATGGTTATGGCCGTCAACAGGTCATTTTCAACAGAGTTCCCAAGTAACAGCTACATGTTGTGACCGTTGTGGGTACACTCATCATAGGGGAAGCTGCCCTGCAAAAGGGAAAGAGTGCTCTGGATGCCACAAAATAGGTCACTTCATCAAGGTTTGCCATCAACAGAAGAGGCAGCAGCACAGTGCACCAGTATATGAGATTGAAGTGGACCCAGATCGTGATGAGGGGAGTGATGACCAGGATACGAGGCATCGACTGCATGACGATGAGTATGATTTGTTTATCGGAACGATCTACCAAGATGAAGTGGCTGACAGCGATTTATGGTACGCGATGTTCGTCGTAGGCGAACAGGATGTATCATTTAAATTGGACACTGGATCTGAAGCTAATATCTTGCCTCTCAACATCTACAAGAAGCTTCATAGTGCCAATTTGACCCCTTCAAAGTGTCAACTAGTAACTTATGGAGGACACCGAATCAAGCCTGCTGGTGAGACGATACTGCATGTCAACAATACCGAACTAAAGTTTCAAGTAACGGATGCAGGTAGTGCAATCCTAGGTAAACAGGCCTGTGTACGATTGGGTCTGTTGGCGCGTCTGGACACTGTGGACGAGATACCTGACGTGGAGGCGGACAAACTGGTAACAAAATATTCTGATGTATTTGAAGGCTTAGGTTTAATTAAAGTAAATGCAAAAATATACATTGATGACACTGTATCACCTATTGTAGACCCGCCACGCAGGATACCATTAGCTATTGTTGAGGATGTCCAGGCAGAATTGAACCGAATGTTGAATTTAGGAGTCATTGTAAAACAGAATGAGCCGACCCCATGGGTAAATTCTATAACAATTGTTCGTAAACCAGGTAAACTCAGGATTTGCCTTGACCCAACAAAATTAAACAGGGCCATTTTACGGGGCCCATACCCAGTACGGACTATTGAGGAGGTAGTAGCTCAATTACATGGGGCTAAATACTTCTCCGTTTTGGATGCCAACAGTGGGTATTGGCAGATAGAGTTGGATGATATGAGTTCTAGATTATGTACATTTAATACACCATGGGGCCGGTTCAGGTATACACGTTTACCATTTGGGATCAAGACTGCCGGGGATATTTTCATCCAAGAGATGAATGAAATTTTAATGGGTATGCCCGGTGTGCACGTTATATCAGATGATATTTTAGTCCACGGTGTTACAATACAAGAGCATAATATTCGTTTAGAATCTGTGTTGAAAAGAGCGAGAGAGGTTCACCTGAAGTTAAACCCTAAAAAGTCTAGGATTTGCAAAAGTAGTGTTAATTACGTTGGACATTTGGTCACCTCAAAAGGGCTAAAGCCTAATACCGACAGGATACAAGCCATTATTGACATGCCGGTTCCTTCAGATAAAGCGGCAGTACAACGTTTCTTAGGAATGATAGGTTATGTAAGTAAATTTGTTCCAAACATGGCTCAAATTACGAAGCCGTTGAGGACGGTAATTCAGAAGAACATAGCATGGCACTGGAATGAGGCACAGGATCAGGCTTTTCAAGAGTTAAAGGGCCTTCTCACAAGGGCACCTATTTTACGATATTTTGATAGGAAAGAAAGGATTGTGATCCAGGTGGATGCATCAAAGTATGGGTTGGGGGCTACCCTATTTCAGTGTGATTTGCCAGTAGCAATGGCCTCAAAGGCACTGGATAAGACTCAGATAAGTTACGCGGTGATAGAAAAGGAATTATTAGCTATATGTTTTGGGTGTAAGAAATTCCATTATTTTATTTATGGCAATGAAATAACAATCCAAACAGATCACAAACCTCTCGTTAATATTATGCACAAACCTATACATGAGTTATCGGCCAGGATGCAGAGGATGCGAATGAGGTTACAAAATTACAACATCACGGTAACTTACTTAAAAGGATCACATTTATATTTTGCAGATACTCTCTCACGAGCACACACGTCGAATGTAAACCCAAACGACTTATACGACGCTGACATATCGGTGGCTTCGGTAGATATATGTATGGATGTTATCCAGCGAGTTAGGGAGTGCACCGAGTTGGATCAGACGCTAAACAAAATAAAACACTTAACATTAGACGGATGGCCGAACAGTAACAACCATGTTCCACATGATGTAAAACCATATTACACTTTTAGGCATGAAATAACATGGTATGACGGAGTTTTATTGAAAGGTAAACAAATCATAATTCCAAAAGTGTTGCAACCCTGTATGTTAACTAAGCTACATGAGTCACATTTGGGTATCGTTAAGTGCAAACAACTGGCCAGAGATAGTGTGTTTTGGCCTGGTTTAAGTAGTCAATTAGAGGACAAGGTTTCAAGGTGTGATATTTGCCAACAGTTAAGAAATGCACAGGCGAAAGAACCAGTAATAAGTCATTCAATACCAAGTATGCCATTCCAAAAAATCGGAGTAGATTTGTTTCATGTAAATGGTAAAAACTACATATTGATGATAGATTATTATTCTAAGTTCCCTGACTTCATTGAATTGTTGCAAATGTCTAGCCAAGCCGTTATTACTGCACAGTAACAGTAGTAACAATAGTAGTAACAATAGTAGTAACAATAGTAGTAACAATTGTAGTAACAATAGTAGTAACAATAGTAGTAACAACAGTAGTAACAACAGTAGTAACAACAGTACTAACAGTAGTAATAACAGTAGTAGTAACAGGAGTAGTAACAGTAGTAATAACAGTAGTAGTAACAGTAGTAGTAACAGTAGCAACAAGAGTAGCAATAATAGCAATAATAGTAGCAATAATAGTAGCAATAATAGTAGCAATACTAGTAGTAATAATAGTAGTAGTAATAGTAGTCGTAATAGTAGTCATAATAGTAGTCATAATAGTCGTAGTAATAGTAGTAGTAATAGTAGTGGTAATAGTAGTAGTAATAGTAGTATCCTGGTAACATCTAAGGTCATATCAGGACTGGTACCGACTTGTGACTGAGCATTCATGGCGACTTCATAGTGCTGCCCCACTTGTCTTCCAGAACAACACCATAGCTCAATGTCCCACTCGGCCACATTATCCCGATACTGAGCTAAACCAGTACTTGTCTTATCCTAGTGATGTCGAGACCAGCCACGGTGGCCGGATCGGTAGACCGCAGACCTCCGGTGCAGGAGATCGTGAGTTTGATTATCAGTCGAGTCAAACCAATGACTTACAAAATTATACCTATCACTTCCTAGCTTGGCGCTCTGCATTAATAGGATAAGGCAAGGAGTGGTTGCCTTAGTGTCAGGATAATATGACTGAGTGGGATATTAGATCATGGTGCCAGTGGCCTGATTTCCCCATTGGGCAGCACTATTAAGTCACCATGAGTGCACACTATCACAAGTCGGTACCATCCTGATATGACCTTAGATGCTGCCAGGACATAAAACTCCAACAACCAACCAACCTTTATATCAATGCCCAGCTTCAACTGCGCCGAATGCGTGATTTATGGGGGTCATGACCTTCATACACATTTCCCGTGCTCCCATTGGCTGGTTGGCTCTGGGCCAATTACCGACATCGATGTGGCCTGCACACATATATACTATACTATACGCCACCGGGTCAACGACATAAGTCACTCGCATGCACCTGCACGCAGCAGTTGTTGCCCGATATGGGGTTTTAGCCCCGAGGGACTGTCGATGAGCATCAACTTTCGCAATTATACACCAGTCGATATGCATTCTGTAGTAGTCTGCAGTGACCTCTCAGGCAAGGAACCGCATAGACAGGTAGGCGTGGGTAGTGTGGTGACATCAGGGAGCGTATGTGGTGTAATGGTTAGCACACTGGCCTGGAATGCAAAGAGATGTGGGTTCAAGTGCCGCTCTAGGCGCAATATTTCCCATTTTCATCACCCCCACGACAGCCACCCCCACCCCATAGCTATGACTATTAGTGCCATTTGGCTGTTGCAGCTATTGTTCTAAGTGCAATGACACCATTAAAAAACGATGTTAATAACAATTTCTATATTTTGTTAATATACAGCAAATATTTATCTATCAACTACATGTTAAAATCAGGTGAGCAGATCTTTATGTTGATTTGGTAATCATGATGGGTTTAGAGACGTCGGATCAGCAGTGAATGTGTATGGTAAGTATCCCAATAAAACACTAATTCCTATGTGCAAACAGGCTTTATATTCATAGCCTTTTCTCAACAACTTGTTGGTTGGTTGTTGGAGTTTTACATCCTGGAAGCATCCAAGGTCATATCAGGATGGGTACCGACTTGTGACAGTGCACACTCATGGCGACTTATATTGTACTGCCCCATTGGGAGACCAGGCCACCAGCACCATGACCTAATATCCCACTCAGTCACATTATCCTGACACTGAGCCAACCAGTCCTTGCCCTATGCTAATAATGTCGAGTGCCTGGCTAGGAAGCGACAAGTCAAACTTATTCAGTCATTGGTTTGACTCGACCCAGGTTAATCCCTCGATCTTACCAAACCGGGAGGTGGACGCTCAGCACACTCGGCCATCGCATCTGGTTTCTCAACAACTTGCCTGGACGGCGGTACGTGAGACCAGAATTCCATGTAATTACTACGACGGTGTCTGGTTTTTCCACACGAGTCCAGTAATTGGCCTGTTATTGGTCGTTGCCCAGTTTCAGTACAAAGTTGTTCGTGGAGGTATGTGGCTGCTGGCAATAATGGCACCTAGATACATACATGTGTGTATTGTGATCAATACTATCCAGGTCAAGCTGTACAACACCCAAACAAACAGGCATCTGCACCTAACACCCGCCCCCCCACCACCCCTACAGCCAGCTACCCACCCACCACCACCCACACCTCACCCTACCACCACTCCTACAACCACCGCTACAACAGCCCCCCCCCCCCCCCCCCCCCCCCCCCCCACCGCCTTCCCAAAGTAAAGCCTGTTTTATTTAATGACGCCTCTAGAGCACATTGATTTTTATCATCAGCTATTGGACATCAAACATGTGGTCATTCTGACATATTTCTTTGGAAGAAACCCACTTATGCCATATATGCTAGTCTTTCCGATAAGCAGCAAGGGGTCTTTTCTATGCACTTTCCCACAGACAGGACAGTACATACCACAGCCTTTCATGAACCAGTTGTGGACCACTGGTTGCCCCCCCCCCCACTTTCCCCACCCCCACCCCTCTCCACCCATGAAAACCATCTGCTTGTTGGTGTTTTACGTCCTGGCAACATCTATGGTCATATCAGGATTGATCCCAATTTGTGACAGTGCGCACTCATGGAGACTTATTTGATGCTGCCCTCGTCCTGATATGACCTTAGATGTTGCCAGGATGTAAAACTCCAATAACCAACGACCTTCTAGTGCTGCCTCACTGGAAGACCAGGCCACTGGGACCATGACCTGACTCCCTACTCAGTCACATGATCCTGATATTGAGCTAGCCAGTCCTTGCCCTATCCTAGTATTGCCAGGCGCTAGGCTAGGTAACAACCAGTATCAATTTTGTACGTCATTGGTTTGACTCGACTGGAAATCAAGCTCCCGACCTTCCGCACGGGAAGCCTGTGCTCTACCGATTAATCTAGCGTGTCCGGTCTCCTAAAAAAGATGGGGGCAACTTTATGAATACCAACTTGGGAAAGCCAGGGGAGGTCCGGTGAAAACCATTAAATTTGAGAAACCCCAAAAACTTACCTCGATTTGGTCCTGCATAGCTAACTTTGATCCTGCATAGCTAACAGAAAGAGAGGGTGCCCTCGTCTTCGGTTCAAGGATACCATCAAGAGAAACCTGAAGCTGAGAAACATCAAGACCGACTCGTGGATGCAACTCTCACAGCAGAGAGCTAAATGGAGAGCGGCAGCCAAGTAATGAAAGCAGTCTTTGTCGCATCGCATCGCGGCTGACAGCATGATGATGATGAGCTAACTTTGATTCTTGAATGCATTCGCTAATCATGTATAAATGAATATTAAGTCTTGCTGTGAATATGACCTTTGCTGCTGACACAGTGTTAAACAACCACCACTCAATCGATGCTATGGGTTGGGGTGGGGGTGGCGGTTGGAGATGTGGGCGTGGGTGGGAGTGGGGATTGGTTGGTTGTTGGTGTTTTACGTCCTGGCAACTTCAAAGGTCATATCAGGAAGAGGGGAATGGGGAGTGGGATAGGAAGGAGTGTGGATAAGGGTGGGGGTGGGGTGGGAGTAGGTGGGTGATCTGCTAATATCCAGATGAAATCCAGATTATGATTTGAAACAGGCACTCGAAGTATTTGACATTGCACAATTGGGTGAGATTTGAAA
Source organism: Branchipolynoe longqiensis (assembly GCA_030323885.1). NCBI lineage: Eukaryota > Metazoa > Annelida > Polychaeta > Phyllodocida > Polynoidae > Branchipolynoe > Branchipolynoe longqiensis. The sequence continues at coordinate 87,501,515 of CM059186.1, read as the reverse complement.
TGTACACATACACTTGTTTGTATGGGCTCTACAAACAGGTTGGTTGGTTGGTTGTTGGAGTTTTACGTCCTGGCAACATCTAAGGTCATATCAGGATGACTACCGACTTATGACAGTTCACACTCATGGCGACTTTATACATTATAGTGCTGCTTCACTGGGAAATCAGGCCACTGACACCATCACCCACCTACCTCCCTCCTCCACCCACCTATCTCCCTCCTCCATCCACCTACCTCCCTCCTCCACCCGCCTGCCTACCTCCCTCCTCCACCAGCCTACCTCCTCCACCTGCCTCCCTCCCGCCTCACCAAGATCCCTCCCTCCTCCACCCGCCTACCTCCCTCCTCCACCCGCCTACCTCCCTCCTCCACCCGCATTACCTCCCTCCTCCACCCGTCTCCCTCCTCCACCCCCGCCTTCCCTCCTCCCACCCGCATTAGCTCCCCCTCACCCTCCCTACCCCCTCCTCCACCTGCCTACCTCCCTCCTCCACCCGCTTCCCTCCTCCACCTCCCTCCTCCTCCACCTGCCTAACTACCTCCCTCCACCCGCCTGCCTACCTTCCTCTCCTCCATAGCCTACTCCTCCACCTGCCTCCCTCCCTCCTCACCCAAATGCCTCCCCTCCTCCACCCACCTCCATCGCTCCTTCCCCCACCTAACTCCCTCCTCCACTCGTCTCCTCCCTCCTCCACCTACCTCCCCTCCTCCAGCTGGCCTCCCTCCCTCCCTCCCTCCTCCACGCCTACCTACATCCTCCACCCGCCTACCTCCCTCCTACACCCGCCTACCTCCCTCCTACACCCGCCTACCTCCCCCCACTCCCCTGCGTAACTCCTCCTACACCCCCTACCTCCCTCCTACACCCCGCCTACCTCCCCTCCCCTGCCTACCTCCCACCTACACACCCGCCTTACCATCCCTCCTACACCCACCTACCCCCCCCCTCCCCTGCCTAACCTCCCTCCTAAACCCACCTACCTCCCCCCCTCCCCCCTGCCCTATCTCCTCCTACACCCGCATACCTCCCCCTAGTCACCCACACTAACTACCACTCCTACACCCGCACTACCCTTCCCCCCTCCCCGCGTAACCTCCCTCCTACACCCCGCCTACCTCCCTCCTACACCCGCCTACCTCTCCCTCCCCTGCCCTACCTCCCTCCCTACACCCGCCAACCTCCCTCCCCTTGCCTACCCTCTCCTACCCACCCGCCTACATACCTCCTACACCCACCTACCTCCCCCCCCCTCCCCTGCCTATCTCCCTCCTACACCCGTCTACCTCCCTCTACACCCGCCTCCTCCCCCTCCACCGGCCCCTCTCCTACTACCCCAGCCTACCTCCCTCCTCCTCCCGCCTACCTCCTCCTCCCCCCCTCCTCCCTGCCTACCTCCACCTACACCCGCCTACCTACCCATACACCCACCTACCCTCCCCCCCTCCCCTGCCTACTCTCCCTCCTACAAAACACAACCCACCTACCTACCTCCTACACCCCACCTACCTCCCCCCCCGTCCCCCTGCCTATCTATCTCCCTCCTACAAACACCCGCCAACCTCCCTCATAACACCCGGCCACCCCCTCATCCACCGGCCCCTCCTCCTACTACCCAGCCTACCTCCCTCCTCCACCCGCCTACCTCCCCCCCTCCCCTGCCTACCATCCCTCCTACACCTGCCTACCTACCTTCTACACCCACCTACCTCCCCCCCCCCCTCCCTCCCCTGCCTATCTCCCTCCTACACTCGTCTCCTCCCTCATACACTCCGCCTATCTCCATCCTCCACCGGCCCCATCTCCCTACTACCCCCAGCCTAAGCTCCCTCCTCCACCCGCCTACCTCCCCCCCTCCCCTGCCTACCTCCCTCCTACATACCCGCCTACCTACCTCCTACCACCCACTACCTCCCCCCCTCACCCTGCCTACCTCCCTCCTACAAACATCCCACCTACCTACCTCCTACAACCCAAAACCTACCTCCCCCCCCTCCCCTGCCTATCTCCCTCCCTCCTAACAACCACCCGCCTACCTCCCTCATACACCCGCCTACCTCCCTCATCCACCGGCCCCTCTCCCTACTACCCCAGCCTACCTCCCTCCTCAACCCGCCTACCTCCCCCCCTCCCCTGCCTACCTCCCTCATACACCGCCTACCTCCCACCTCCACCGGCCCCTCTCCCTCCTACACCCGCCTACTTGGGAGGTAGGTAGGTAGATATTGGTTTGATTCGATCGGAGATCGAATCCACTGCCTCACGGACGGGAAAACCTGCGGGCGCTCTTACCGATTTGACTATCCTGTAGGGGTTGATGGTGCTATTGGTTGTGTGCGTGCATCGTGGAATTCAGAGCCACGGGCAAGTTGGTGGGGGCGGGGGAGAGGGTGCAGGTGGGAGGTAGGTTGGTGGAGGTGGGTGGAGACGGGTGGAGGCGAGTGGAGGCGGGTGGAGGTGGGTGGAGGCGAGTGGAGGCGGGTGGAGGCGGGAGTTAATAACCTGGGGCGTAATCGATTAATCAACTCGGGTCACCCGAGCCGCTTTTTGGCGCATGCGCACATCGTACAGACTCGAGTTGAATAAACGAATACGCTCGGGGTGGACAAAATGTTGGCTTAATCTGAAACTTAAAATTATTTTCCAATAACCGATAGAAATACAGCAAAATAGGATTTAAAGTATTTTATGATTGTAGAAGCTGAAAATCTGTGTTATTAAAAAAAAGTATTAAAACAACACGGAGGAGTTGTACCTGTAGGTGTTATACTACAGGTACCAGCCCAGATGTGACATCATCGCTCCTGGCAAACCCAAGCCAAGAGGTGGGTTACTGGGGTCAGATCTTTTTGCACATGGCACGTGTATTTCTCGACTCCACTCGCGGTGTTCAATTTGAAATTCTGACGACTCGGGTGACCCGAGTCGCCCGGGTCGTGTTAATCGATTATGGCCCTGAGGATTGGAGATTCTGTAGACATCCCGATACAGGCTTATAACATGTCAGATCAGTAATACTAATAGTTGAATCTCGTCGGTACTTGGACGGGTGACTGACTACCTAGGAATGCCAGGTTCTGTAGACATCCTGTTACAGGCTTATAACCTATCACTATCAGTAGTCAGAGTTGAAAACCCTTCCACTGTGGAAACCAGTGAATATGCAACAAACCATAAACAAACACGAGGGTCCGAAGATCGCCAGAAACATAACTGAAAACACAAGAAATATTGCAACTTTGTTGTGTTTATTCATTTATTTATGACATCCTCCACATGAACACATCGTTCCTCTTCTCCTCTGACATTAGTTTGAATGTTGCTACAATATATTTGCTCAGTTGCTATGGCAACGGATACCTCTCCATCGGAGTCGCATTGAATATAGATATTCCTCGAGAGTGTGACGCGATGGGGCGACAGCTGGGAGGGGGGGGGGGGGCTCTCCACCAAAGCGCACGAGGAAATACAGGATGATCATTTTACCCTTGCATTAATACTCGCATAATGCATTATACATCACATGTATATATATGCATATATATATGGCAAAGTACACCTATGCTTCCACAGTATTGTTTTTGGTTTTTGGTTTGTTTAACGACATCCCCAGCACAAAAAGTAGACATCGGCTATTGGGAATGTCAACAGTATTGTAAATAACTCCATAGTCATTAGTATATACACACACGTGGCGCCCCAATGCAATACTCAGGATTACTGCCGGGGAGCGGCATGTAGCTATGAGGGTGTCGGTCATCCTATCAATCTTCACAGTGGACCCATTTATAGGTTGAGCTATTTTCCGTTCCAACCAGTGGTCCACAACTAGTTCATCAAAGGCTGTGGTATGTGCTGTCCTGTCTGTGCGAAAGTGCATATAAAAGACCTCTTGCTGCTTATCGGAAAGAGTTGTGTGGTGGCAGTGGGTTTCCTCCAAAGAAATATGTCAGAATCACCATATGTTTCACATCCAATAGCCGATGATAAAGATCAATGTGCTCTAGAGGCATCATTAAATAAAACAAACTTTTTAAATTTCAGGATTACTGCCAGTAGAGTATCATTTTGAAATGGGAGCTAGGTGGGTTACTGCAGATTTGTGGCAGTCTAAAAAGGAAACTAATTATTAAGCAGACAAATGAATAGATTAATAAGTACATCCTTGTATACATGCACACATATACACAAACATATGCAGTAACACCTCTCTAACCGACCATGCCCACATATCAACCACTCCCCTATATCGATTGCTTTATTTGCCATGGATTCGAACCCTGGTCGAGTTAAACCAATGACTTAAAAATTTATACTTTTCGCTTCCTAGGCAGGTGCTCTGCATTATCAGGATAGGGCAAGGACTGGTTGGCAAAGTGTCAGGATAATGTGACTGATTTTGGTATCAGGTCATGGTGCTGGTGGCTTGGTCTCCCAGTGGGGCTGCATTATAAAGTCACCATGAGTGCGCACTGTCACAAGTCCGTACCCGTCCTCATATGACATTAGATGTTGCCAGGACGTAAAACCTCCCAACAACCAGCCATCTAATGGGATGTTAGCAATAGCAGCCCTGTCACAGAGATAGTACTGCAAGGGTAATGCTAGGTACACACCTACCGTTTTTCCGCATCCACCTACCGTATACGATCTAAAACTGCCCCAAAATCGTGAGGTGTGCACTCCCCTAGCACACCTACTGATTGCGATTCGCGATTTTTTAGGGCTAAAACCACTTCCTTACGATTGCGATTCGCGATTCGAAAAATGAATCGGCCCGTTTTCAGTTTTAAGCAGGTCGGGTCGGGTCGCGATTTTTAGTGCGCGAATCGTATACGGTAGGTGTGTACCTAGCATAAGTTGTGAAGTGATAACCCATGTCCGTGGTAATAGTATACAGTGGTCGACATAGATATCTACTCGTGACGGAATGCGAGCTTACTCACGAGCCGATTAGTCACGCTGGTCACCACCAGGGGGCAGAGTCAAGGATACCACTAGCCTTACTATTACATATTGCACCTATTTAATCCAGCAACCTTGGGAACCTGGCTATTGCTGATCTTGTATCCCTGACATATTTGACCCATGTTTCGTGGAATACAGAAGCATTAAAACAAACAAAAACAGATGCCCTCCACACACAAATATCACCCTGTCCTTGTTCTACATGACTACAAATAAGTCTGTAATGGGTACTAGTTAACTATTCATCAAAAGTCAACAACCTAACCCATATACATATACATATATATATATAATTGTATACAAATTGCATTTACAAGTGTATTAAATGTTAGGTGCTCAGTCTCTAATGTCCACGTTCCTAAAAATGGTTTGTCTCAATTATCCGGTAAAGTATAGGGTTATGTGTATGCAGGTATTGCAATACCTCAGGGAGTTCTATGCCCCTGCCCTGCAGAGTTGTAAACCACTGCCTTGTGGTACAGGTTCTTGACAGAACCGAAGGCTAAGGGAGCAAACCCTGAACAGAAAACCATGTCACTGTGGCAGCATTAAGGGCGGTTGATGTATGGAACTCCCAACATCTCCCGACCAGCCACTGCAGGGACAAATAGTTTTGCGCCTGTCTGGACATGTTCTTGCCAGTGTGAAACCTCTATTTTCTCCCCGAGAGAGTACCACTGGTAACTTGCAAAAGCCAGCAGCACTTCAACACTTTTGCAGGCAGCTTTCATGAAATGTACTCGAACGGAAGGCACTGCCCTCTATGGAAGATCTTCTGATCAAAAAGAATCTCCGGTGGACTGGGCACCTCATGAGGATGTCATCAGACAGACTACCAAAGCAGATCCTCTACTCTCAACTGTCTTCTGGTTACAGAAAGAGAGGGCGCCCTCATCTCTGGTTCAAGGATACCATCAAGAGAAACCTGAAGCTCAGAGACATTAAGACCGACTCATGGACATCACTCTCACAGCAGATAGCTAAATGGAGAGCAGCAGTCAAGTAATGAAAGCAGTCTTTGTCGCATCGCGACCGACAGCATGATGATGATGATAGGGTTTCAGGACAAGACACTGGTGGCAGTTTGGTGCCTACCTCCTCTGGTTCCACTCGACTTGGCTTGACGACAGTAGACAGCACTTCCGGTTGCGCTTAGCTGATTTAGAATCTACGAATACACACTTACAAAAGTGACATCTTACAGTTACACACTCATAATGTATACATATATTTATTATGTACATGTATATCTGAATATATACACATACATACCTATATACACACATATATACTTATATATACATATATACATATATATGTATATACATATATATACATATATAATTATAAACATATATATACATATATATACATATATATACATATATATATATACATATACATACATATATATATACATATATACACATATATAGGCCGACACATATATATACATATATATGCATATATATAAACATATATATATATATATATATATATATACAATGGATGCATAAATTCTCGTCCATATACACCTAGGAGCTAAACTTATGGTGATCGTTATAGTGCTGCCCCACTGGGAGACCAGGCCACTGGTCGATATCCCAAATGCAACATGATCCGATATCTCACTCGGTCACATTATCGTAATAATAGTACTAATACTGAGCAAACCAGTCCCTTGCCATACCCTAATAATACCAAGCTGGTCCCTCTGCCTGTACCAAGGGAGAGTCTCAGAGCCAGGCTCCCGCCCCGACTTACCCGCACCTTGTCACGTGGGTGTCGGTTCCACCAGAGACACACCAGAGCATTGTCCCCCTTGACCATGTAGGTCAGATGATGTGATGATCCACCTAACCACTGGCTGGTGACAGACACCCCCGATCCAACCCGCCCCGCCCCGCCCACCCCCGCCCCGAACCGCCCCCTGCCGGGACAAAGTGGCAGAAGCCCCGTCACCAGACACACCTGTTCAGGCCCAACAAATAGGTTAATAGCTGTATCAGCTTCTACACGCGCGGCATGCAGCTATTGCAGGGCGGGGCGGGGCGGGGTGGGGCGTGGCGGGGCGTGGCGGGGCGGGGCGGGGTGGGGCGGGGTGGGGAGTGGAGGGGAGGAGAGGAAAGGAGGGGAGGGAGGGGAGATTGGGAGAATGGGACAAGGGGGCGGATTTGGGAGCATTTGGGAAGGGAGGGGAGGGGCGGGGACGGGAGGGGAGGAACGGGGAGAGGAGGCGGGGTAGGGGCGGCGTCGGAGGGGGGCGGGGCTGATTGCTTAGAACTGGCAGAGATGAGGGGATGGGAGGGAACGGGAGGGGACGGGAGGGAGGGGAGGGAAGGGGAGGGGACAGGAGGGGAGGGACGGGACGGGGAGAGGAGGGGGAGGGCGGCGGAGGAGGGGAGGGGGGTAGGAGGGGGCGGGGCTGATTGCCCAGAACCGGCGCACTGCACAGACCTCGAATAACAGTTAGCGAGCGGTGGCAATGCCCACGTGATTCAAATTCCTGACTGCCGTGTGGTTGTCCCAGTTGGCGATGAAGGAGCCGAGGGAGCTCTGTTGGGCATCTAGTTGGCTTTGTGCGTGTTTGTGTGTTTGTGCGTGTTTGTGCGTGTTTGTGCGTGTTTGTGCGTGTTTGTGTGTGTCTGTCTGTGTGTTTGTGTGAAAATGTGGGGGAAGTGGAAGGAAAGAGGAAGGGAGGGGGGAGGGGGAATGGTGGAGGTGGGAAGGGATGGGGGGTGGGGAGGGGCAAATGAGAGGAGGGTGAAGATGGTGGAGGATGAGAAAGAGAAGGGGATGGAGGAGGAGAAGGAGGAAGAAGAGATTGAGGAGATGGGGTAGAAGGCGGAGGAAGAGGGTGCAGAAGGAGGACGGTCGAGAAGAAGGGGGAGGGGGAGGAGAAGGAGGAACAGATTGAGGAGCAGAGGATCGTGGTACTGGTAGGTGATGGGGGAAGGAGGAGGAGGGGAAGAGGTGATGGCGGAGGAGGAAGAGGAATAGGGGAGGGAAAGGAGGAGGGGGAGGAAGAGATTGAAGAGATTGAGGAGCAGGTGATGGTGGAGGAGGGGGAGGAGGTGGTGGAGGGGGGAGATGGTGGATGGAGAGACAAGGATCCAGGGGTCGTCCGTTGTCCTTGTCTGCGGGCTGAGGTGCTACAGACACTGAGTGCGCGTGCGTGGGGTGTGTGGGCGTGTGTGCGGTGTGCGCGCGCGCGTGTGTGTGTGTGCTTGCCCGGATATGACTGATGGGATGGGGGCGATAGCGTTTGTGTGTATGCGGGTGTGTATTGATGTGTGGTAGAGAAAGTGCACGAGCGTGTCGTGGTGTGTGTGCGTGGGTGCAGGTGTGAGTGTGAGTGTGCAGGTGGGTGTGGGAATGGGCGCGTGTGTAGGCGTGTACTTATGTAGTGGTGTACTGATGTATGTGGGTCATTCTCTGAAACTGGGCACTAAAGTGTGACATGGAAACCAAAAATTAAAACCTTCCAAATAAATAGCAGAAAACATTCCAATTTTGTTATGAATGTTTACATGTTGTGCATATGTTAAAGTTGGAAAAAAAAAGTTATTCATTTTTTTATTTTGATCTTGTACAAATTGAGCAATACGTTAATAATATCACTCGTGTAATATGGAAATCAAGCACACATCCAGGACATCATTTGAGCATACACAACAAATTCAAACAACATTTTATTTATTATATTTAAGCAAACAAGATTAAGAAGAAAGTTGAAAAAGGTTGTATTTTCAAGTTTGGGTAAATGCATGGTGTCGATGTGTCAATTTTCATATTTTCACTTTAGCACATACAAGCGTACTTTTGATACATTTTGCGGGGTAACTTAAATACATCTAGTATTGCTAGCTGTAGTCTGTTTGTATGTTTATGGGGTTTTATGTTCTAGCAATATCATATCTATGGTTATATCAGGACGGGCCGTAACTGTAGTCACCATTTATATAATACATATACCATATATATAGTCACTATTTATATGATATATATATAATATATATATATATATAATATATATACTATAATATTATATATATATTATATAATAATAATATATATAATTATATAAATATATAAAATATATATAATATATATAATATATATACTATATATAATATATATATTATATATTATATATATATATTATATGTATTATATATATGATATGTATGATATATATAATATATATTATATATACAATATTTATTATATATTGTGTACATTGTATATATTATATACACTCATTAGACTTAGAGTGCGTTGCGTCGAGCTTGTGTTTCATTTATACCGTGTAGTGAGTTATTAGTTTCCAGGGGAGACCGCCCCAGGCACCAGCGAAACTATGGTCAGCGCGAGCCATGCCGCATACTCACATCGTTGTTATTCACACATTCAAGTGTCTGCCCGGCCCCCTAGCCGCCCACACCCACACCCACACCCACACCCACACCCACACCCGCATCCATACCCACATCCACACCGACAACGACACCAACACCGTCCCACACCCACAACACACTCAGCGGTGTGTCTGATGGCAATGCACTTGTTAAGTGAGATATCGAGTTTTAGCGGCCACTTGGGGGGGCTCTCTTCTCATACAAGATGTCGTCTGGACCGCGGGCACAAATGCTCGCCTCGGCCCAATCAATATAATACTCGTTCCAGAGTCACTTCTGGCTTCAAATCACATAGTAGGCAATAAGTGATCAAACATAATCTATATCGATAAGACGGGATGACCGAATGAGTTGACCGTCCATCTCCCGTTTCGGTAAATCGTGGGATTCGAATCCACCGTTTCGAACCCTGGTCGAGTCAAACCAATGACTTAGGAAATGTATACATGTATACTTGTAAGTTGTAGCTTCCTAGCTTGGCGTTCGGCATTAATAGGATAGGACAACAACTGGTTAGCTCAGTGTCAGGAAAATGTGACTGAGTGGAAGTGGAATCATGGTAGCGGCGGTCTGATTTCCCAGTGGAGCAGCACTATAATTATAAAGTTGACATAAGTGCACACGGTCACAAGTCGGTGCCCTTCCTGATATGACCTTAGATGTTGCTAGGACGTAAACCCCAACAATCAACCAACATAATCTACATGTGTGTGTGCGGGGGGGGGGGGGGATTGAGCTCTCACGGCAAAACAGTTTCCGACAGATTCCCGCCACTTCACACTGAAGCAGACGACATTCACAGTGGGATATTGATTGTCGGTTTCAGCAGACGACTGCCCTGCTCTGCCCGCCTTGTTGGGCGACGCGAGGCTACGGGTCGCCCCGTACATTATCACGGGGGACCTTTGGAGACGCAGCAGAAGGGGAGGTGAAGCGGCGGTCAAGCCTTGCCCGGCTGACCTTTGACCTGTACTCGGAGGTCATGACCTCCCGGGAGCCGAGCAGTTAGGGACGCGCCGTGGATCCCGGCTGTCAGGCTGAGAGTATTGGATCCACTGTTTACTTCGTTAGCACTGATTGGTGCAAGTAAATCTCTGCAATTAACCGACAACTTACCACGCCAGGGCTGGCTCGGCATCAAGACTTTCCCTGGTGTCTTTAGGCATCACCCCCCCCCCCCCCCACCTCAGTTCAACATCGTTTTCACAGATAAAAGTTGCATACCGATGGTTATTAGTTTCTGTCATTCTGAGATAAATATAGTATTACTAATACTATTATTAGTAGGTTGATCATTATCCTTTAGTTCGAAGTAACTTTTATTTTAAATAGCTAACATTTGAGATATTTGAAGTAAAAATGTGCAAAATTTATTTTTGCAAGCTTACCAAAACTCTGACACCATAGACTTTCTGTGGTAACAGATTCTTTTAAATTGCATCAGTATTCCCATCTGTGCGTCGGCAAATGTTTAATAAGTGCACCAGAATCTAAGTTCGATACGTAGAATAAAATCTTTAATAATTGTTTTGGTTTTGAACATTTGATGTTTTCATCGCACTATGCGGCTTTAAATAAAATATAAAGGTGTCAGGTGGAGAACTCCCGATGGTCATAGTCGGGGCATAGGCTCGTTTGTTTTGGTGTTACGTCCTAGCAACATCTAAGGTCATGTCAGGACAGGCATCGACTTGTGGCTGCGCACTCATGGCACTTGACTTTATAGTGCTGCCTCACCGAGAGACCGGATAATGCCGACCATTACCCGATATCCCACTCAGTCATTAATTATCTGGATATTGAAAGCAAACAAGTCTTGTCCAGCCTTGGTTGCCCGATTGGGAGTTGCCAATTAATGGTTTATGAATGAAAGTGGTTTCCGGCAAAAACTCGGAAATCAAAGAGATCAATACACCAACGGTGAATTTCTGCGATAACGCAGATTTTCCCCCATAAGATTAACAGTCAGGGAATCGCGGGGGAAAATGTCGAAACCCAGGTTTCAACTCTCCTTGTTGTGACTACGTAGATATTCTTGTTTGGGTTTCCTATTCTAGCAACATCTAAGGCCATATAAAAACGGGATTCGAACTAACTAATTGTACCATATACCACTGATTCCTTGCTTAATATTATTCAGCATTTTGTGTTATTCGGTAAATATAAAAGAATCGCGGAAATCAGCGAAATCGCGGAGATCTTTCATCCCTGATGGTTAGTTCAAAATGGCTAATTTAGGCGCTTGCACCCGGATGCTTGATACTGAAACGATGCTGGTGAAAATCAGGACATGCACCCTGCTGGTGAAAATCAGGACATGCACCCTGCGGGTTTGGGGATTGGGGGGGGGGGGGGGGCGGCCCAATGACCCAGTCTCCATGGTGTAAGGGTACCGGTCTGTAGTCGGCACATAGGTGCAGACCCAACAGTTGGGTTTGAGATTGGGTAGTTGTGGGCACGGTGTACATGGGGCATTGGACACTACGTATGGTTCTCTGCTCTACCAAGTAAATACACGGCTGTCGGTCGTCTGTAAACAGTGACAGCCGCTCAGACTGAGGTCCCTGGTCACGTGGTTAGAACAACTACACTGCACAACCTATTTAAGTTGGTTGGTTGTTGTTATTTTATATCCTGGCAACATCTAAGGTCATATCAGGACAGGTAGCGACTTGTGACAGTGCACACTGATTGTGACTTTATAGTGCTGCCCCACTGGGAAATCAGGCCACTGGCACCATAACCCAATATCCCACTCAGTCATGTTATCCTGTCACTGAGCTAACCAGTCCTTGTCCTATCCTATTAATGCCGAGAGCCTGGCTAGGAAGTGACAAGTATCAATTTTATAAGCAATTTGTTTGACTCAACCAGGAACCAAACTTCCAATCTCCCGCACGCGAGGCCTCCGCTCTACCGATTCGGCCACCTCGCCCGGTGTTGTTGGTTTTCTTTAAGAGAGGAAAAAAAACAAAAACAAAAAACAACCAGACCTTACAGCACAAACAGCCGAGTGTCAGGCATCGTGTTATAAGGTGTTGCCGGCAAGTGTGTGTGCTTAGATGACCTTAGATGTTGCTAGGACGTAAAAGAACAACAAACACATAAGCCTGCATCAGTGCATGCATATATGCATCTGTGACGGTGTATGTGTGTGTGTGTGTGTGGAGAGAGAGGGGCTTTTGCTATGGGCAATGCATTAAGGAATACCGACATGAGGAGGCATAGTCTCACAGCCCCCCCCCCCCCCCCTCACGCACGTAATACATATTATAGGGTGTGAGGGTGTGAATAATGCCTGCCTAACACCTCACGACTGAGGGCATGACCGACACCTGTGTGGGTGAATCCTATACTTATTCCCCCCTCCCCACCCCCTGCCTCCATCATTTCTTTTCCTCTTTCTTTGTTTTTATTTAAGGGGGTGGTTAGGGGGTGGGGGGGGGGGAGGAACATGCTCTATCAATAGACAGGATCACGATTCCGACTGCGCATGCACTGAAAACGGCAAATGCGAATGGCCATTGAGTTTTTCGATACGCGTAAGGAAAAACTTCAATTTTATTCAAAATGAATAGAAATACCTAACAATTTGGCATAAATATGTATGCACACATGCAATATAATGATCTGATGAATATAGATAAGACACAACTAGACATAGTTTAACATTTTGAGCTAAGAAACATACAATTCCACACAAAACAATAAGTGATATCCACATCACCATTATTAATTCTTGTTCTAAATATTAAAATGCCAAATGTGTCAACATACACTTGTTTCAGAGAAATATATAACCAATATCTGATTAACCCTACTAATTTTCAAGTTCTACATATGTCATCAACCATAGGATATAAATAAAAGCATAAATAAACTAAGTAAAACTGACTCTGGCTATGGCTCTAACACTAATCTGAGTGCCCAGATTTGTCTAAATCTAAATGCACATGGCATAAGATGTGCTGATTATATTGATGTAAATGCAATGCTGGATAAAAGATTAATATATTAATTTATTATATATATTTTTTTAGTTGGTAATCTGTTTCAAACAAGAGCTGAGATGAGCTGAAACTAGCACATTTCATAGCTGCACCCAGTGTATTAAGCATGTGCATTGTGCTTCTCGCGGGTTTGTTTTGCTCTGACGCATTCCCCAATGCCCCGTGCCGCTGGAACCGTGATGTAGTCTATCGCTGCATTTGCCAGGTTGTCCGATAGCAGATCACCGATATTCGCGACACGCATTGGTCTCTGTCTGCGGGGCATTAATTAGGCTATCTCCACTTATGGCTGCAGGGTTGTAGACTGTCGGGTGGTGTGTGTATGTGGGGGTGGGGGGTGGGGGTGGGGGGGGGGAGTATGCCTGTTCCTAGTCTTTCTATGTAATTGTAAGGCTGGAAGAAATATGACTTTTTTTGCGATTGAAATTCCCCACGGGTGTGAATCCACATGTATGTATGTATACATGTATGTATGTCTGTATGCATGCATACATGCATGCATATTTGTATGTATGTATGTGTATGCATATATGTATGTGTATGCATATATGTATGTGTGCTGTATGTGTATGCATGCATGTGTGCATGTATGTATGTATTATATATGTGTGTATGTATTATGTATGTGTGTATGTATGTGCGAATCCATGTGTGAATCCATGTATGAATCCATGTGTGAATTCACATACATGCGTATATGTATGTGTGTATGCATGTATGTTTGTAGGTATGTGCATGTATGTATATAATATGTGAATGCATGCATGTATGTGTGTACGCATTGTGTACATATGCATGTATTGTATATGTATGTATGTATTATATATGCATGCCTGTATGTACGTATATCCCTTTTTGTAACATTTCATGTAAATCAGTGGCTGCGTGAATGCGTGTGGGGTGAGGGGGGGTGAAGGAGGGAGGCCGAAGGATGGAGTTGGAGGGGAGGGGGGTATGACGGGTCAGTGTCACTTGCTATCCGGACCGCACTTCATCCACACCTCTCTCTATCTCCTCTCTGCTTTGTTCCTCCTTGATAATGTCTGAAAAGAGTTGCAGGAGGGGGAGCCCACCAGCATTTCACTTTCTACTGTTACTCCGTCCGTGTCTTTGGCTCGCCGGCTGGTCACCATAGAGCAAAGAGACACGGTCCTTTGACTCAACTCTCCTCATTTCTTTCCTGTACTCAACCCTTTTTTTTCTCCTGGGCTTACTTCAAGGGAGTTGTTTGCTTGGGTGGGGCCCTTTACCTTATCGTTTCTCTCGCTTTGTTCTTGTTGCTGGAACCGCTGAACCCACCTTTACCCGTCCCTTCCTCCTGAACCCTTGCTGCTGTTGACGAGATATGAGCGTTCTGCTACCGCCGGACCGGCGATATTCGGGGCCGCCCCAAAGACTAGTCGTTTGATAGATTGTAACGATGTCCCCAGCTTCTACAACCGCCCCACCAAAAGATTAATCTTCAACCAATGATTGGACTGATTTATCAGTGCCTCTCTATATTGCTGCAGTTCTGCAGCCACTAACCGTCCGTCGTAAGTTCACGAAGAAGCAAGTCAAGGGTCAGTGTCTTGGTTTCGAGCCTGCAATCAGCACAGCGGTAACCACGGTGCGCTGGAGGACATCGTCATTTGGTGCCTTGATGTGTGTATGTGTATGTGTGTGTATGTGTGTATGTGTATGTGTATGTGTATGGAGGTGAATTCCACCTACCACATTCCCCGACCAATTAGATGTATTTGCCTCCTGTGACTTAGGCCTCCCATGATATGTAAACGGTGACACACATAACACGAATATTTGGTAAGATGAAGAGGTCAGGCGAGGCCGCGTCTCCCCACCCCAACCTCCCACTCCACCCCCAACCTCCCACCCCCCACCCCCACACTACCTCCGTCTCACAGCCTAGAGACGCTCGCCACCTGTCGGCTGCCGCTAGCAGCGCCACTCTCGCCACGCGCGGGACGCAGGCTCACTACAAACCAGCTGCCGCCGGCAGCCTTTGTCCCTGTTGGGGTCACGGCGACGCTGCAAGTGCATGGTAAGCCAATCGGGTCATAAATGCTAAAGGCCCGTGTATTGGATTTAAATACCCGGCTACGTAATTACCTCTATACATAAACGCCATATTGACTCCATAGACGCTGCATTTAGATAACTTTATCGCGATATAATGATTGCATTGCCACTTAGAGACAGTGCAATTCCAGAATTAATTATTAATAAAGACAGTGTTATTAATTCTGAAAGTGAGTTAGCACTTGTATATGGATATCCCAGAATGCATTTCTCCTTAAAGTTGCACAGTCCGATGGTTTTGAGCTTCAGGATTTTTTTTCTGAGATAAATATATTAAAGTGATTGTTGCAATACACCTTACTTTAGCTTCAAGTACTGTTTATTTTAAAAAGCTAAGTTTTTAGATATTTGAAGTGCAAACATGTGAATTTAGTTTTGGCAAACATGCCAAAACTTTGACACCATATACTTCTGCAGTAACAGGTTCTATTAAATTGCCCCATTATTCCCTTCTACACAGAAACAAATGCTTAATAAATGCATCCGTATCTAAGTTAGATAAGTAGAATCAATTCTAGATAATTGTTTTTGTCTTGAAAATGTGATGCTTCGTCGGACTATGTAGCTTTAATGTTACTTGTTGTAAGTTACTACTAATTAAAATAATGCCCTTAATTATTAATCGAATCTGAAGGCTACCATAGCGCGATAGTTAAACAACACCGAACGAGCTTCCTTCCCATTAGTGCATTACCGTGTAGGAGTTGTTTGCCATGCGGGTGAAGTTAGATCTCTTTATCCGAATCTTGATCCACAAATGCTGTGTGTTATGGGTTGGGCGTGTGGATAGAGACGGGAGGACAGGTGGGGAGGACAGGTGTGTTTGTGTGTATGTCTATGGCTATGGGTAGAGATAGGTATGGGGTTATGGGGGTGTGTGTGGGTGTGGGGTGAGAAGTTATGAGACTTTGACCCAATATGAGTGGGGTTATGATTGCTCGTCAGTGGGTGGGGCGGGGGGAGTGGGGGAGGGGAGGGGGGCGTGACCAACTGGGCTCAGTGCCAGCCCTGCTCAGCGGGTTGAACGCGCTACCCTGGGATAACCCCAGCTTAGCACACTGCCCTCCAACAGTGTTCCCTGCCACAACTCGGTTAGCTCCACCCACCGCCCGACACCACACCGCACCGCCCTACACCACACTGCACCGCCCTACACCATACAACCCTACACCACACCGCACCACCCTACACCCCGCCGCCCTACACCACACTGCACCGCCCTACACCATACCACCCTACACCACACCGCACCACCCTACACCCCGCCGCCCTACACCACACTGCACCGCCCTACACCACACGACCCTTTACCACCCTATACCACCCTACACCACACCGCCCTACGCCACACTGCGCCGCCCTACACCACACTGCACCGCCCGCCCACCGTCCGATAACAACAATAACAAACACGGTCTGTGCCATACACGCAGCGTGTAGCGGGCCGGGTAGTATGTCGCCTCATTAATGGGTCACTTGCCCTGCCGAGTCACAGCGCCCCCCCCCCCCCACCCCCTCCCCCCAACCCGCACCACCACCACCACCACCACCACCACTACACACCGCCACCACCTCCACCACCCACCACCACCACCACCACCCACCACCACCAACACCACCACCCACCACCCACCACCACCAAAAACCACCACCACCCTACAGAGTGAGAGGAGAGGCGAGAGAGAGTGTACATGGCTGGAGTGGCCTATGTGTATGCACAAACACACGCATTTCCCTTTTGTGTGTTTCCTTTTTCTCTTTTCTATTCTTTCTGAGTTTTAGAAAGTTTTTAAAAACCACACAAAAACAATTAAAAACAAAATAAAACATGCGACCTACATAATAAGCCTCACGTCCACGTCAGGGGCCATATGCATGGAGCAGTGTTAGGGGGCAAAACGCGTTTAGCGCAGGATTTCTGGTTTAGCGCGGACAAGTTGGTATGCATGGAGCAGTGTTAGGTCTAACACCGAGCGTTTAAATTCGGAAATTCTAACTCCGATCATTTCTGGTTTACAGCAGTGTTATCATCAGCATGGAACCCAAATCTACTCAATGCTATCATATTTAACAGAATTACATACGCAATAAGTGAAATTTGATCGATTTAACCCTAAATTCGAAGCGTTATTAAGACTACCGCCGCATTGGCGGCGATATTAATACTTATATTTTCGAATCGACGAACGTAATGTAAACAAATCGCCGCCGGCGCCGCATCGACGTCGCGTTCCATACTGGCGGCGGCGGCGATTTGCTTACATTACGTTCGTCGATTCGAAAATATAATTATTAATATCGCCGCCAATGCGGCTGCTGTGTTAATATCGCTTCGTTTTTAGGGTTAATTTGCTTAAATTTCACTTATTGCGTATGTAATTCTGTTAAATATGATCACATTCAATAGATTTTAGCTAAATATATGGATACAAACGCAGAGGGATTTCCCAAATCTATAAATACATTCACATTTAGCTAACACTCACCGTTTAGGCCGCTATGCATACGTTTTCGACGTCGCCGATAAACGGTGATAGCTATACAGTGTTAGAGGGATAACACCACACGCCACTAACACTGCTCCATGCATACGGGCCCAGGTGTGCGCGGCAACAACATATGGACGCTCATGTGTGCGTGTGTGTGCTCGTGTGTGTGCGCGTGTGTGCGCGCACGTGTGTGTGCGTGCGCGTGGGTGTGCGCGAGTGCATGTGCGTGTGTGTGAGGGGTTCGAGTGTGTGTATGCGTGTGTGTGCATGTGTGTGTGTGCGCGTGTGTGAGGGGTTCGAGGGGGTATGCACATGTGTGTGTGCATGCGTGTGTGTACGTGTGTGAGGGGTTCGAGTGTGTGCGTGCGTATGTGTGTGCGTGTGTGTGAGGGGTTCAGGTGTGTGTGTGCATGCATGTGTGCGTGTGTGTGAGGGGTTCGTGTGTGCGCGTGTGTGCATGCGTGTGTGTACGTGTGTGAGGGGTTCGAGTGTGTGTGTGCGCGTGTGTGCGTGTGTGTGTGTGTGTGAGGGGTTCGAGTGTAACAATTTATGTGTTTGTTTATGCGGTCACGGCCATGTTTGTGTTGACGAGAGATGTGCATATAACATAAGTAAGCGCGCACGCGTGTCCCACCCGATGTTTGTGTTATGGCATGAATTATTCTTTATTTGTTCTGTTGTATCTTGCAGGCGAGTGTCTATCAGATTAGCATGTGTATGTGGCTATTTTGCACCTGCTCGATCCCCGTTTGTTTACCCGACCGCATATGCGGGCCTATATTAAAGCTGCGTAGTCCGATGAAATATCAAATTTCAAACCAAAACAATTATCTAGATTTGATTTTACATATCTAACTTAGATATTGATGCACTTATTAAACAGAGTAGTATTTACTGAGTCAATTTAATAGGACCTGTTACTGCATAAGTCTATGGTGTCAGAGTTTTTGGCAAGCCTGCCAAGACAAATTTTCCATTTTTGCACTTCAAATATCTCAAAAGTTTACCATTTAAAATTAAAATAACTTTAAACTAATGGAAAGTAGATACTAGTGATCGGTCTAATATATATATATATCTCAGAAAATTACAGAAACTCAAAACCATCGGACTATGCAACTTTAATGGATCTGATGTGGATTGGTAGATGGATGTCTTTGTTTGCCTATTACTATATTAGGAACCGTAGAAGTGGTTGTGGGTGCTTATGTGTATGAACATGTGTTTCTCTGAAAGTAGCTTTGTGCATGTGTGTTTGTGTGACAGTAGCTGTGTGCATGTGTGTTTGTGTGAGAGTAGCTGTGTGCATGTGTGTTTGTGTGACAGTAGCTGTGTGCATGTGTGTTTGTGTGAGAGTAGCTGTGTGCATCTGTGTTTGTGTGACAGTAGCTTTGTGCATGTGTTTGTGTGACAGTAGCTGTGTGCATGTGTTTTGTGTGACAGTAGCTGTGTGTATGTGTCTTTGTGGTAGAGTAGCTTTGTGCATGTGTCTTTGTGTGACAGTAGCTTTGTGCATGTGTTTGTGTGACAGTAGCTGTGTGCATATGTGTGTATGTGACAGTAGCTTTGTGCATGTGTTTGTGTGACAGTAGCTGTGTACATGTGTTTTGTGTGACAGTAGCTGTGTGTATGTATGTTTGTGGTAGAGTAGCTTTGTGCATGTGTGTTTGTGTGACAGTAGCTTTGTGCATGTGTTTGTGTGACAGTAGCTGTGTGCATATGTGTTTGTGTGACAGTAGCTTTGTGCATGTGTTTGTGTGACAATAGCTTTGTGCATGTGTTTTGTGTGACAGTAGCTGTGTGTATGTGTGTTTGTGGTAGAGTAGCTTTGTGCATGTGTGTTTGTGTGACAGTAGCTTTGTGCATGTGTGTTTGTGTGAGAGTAGCTTTGTCCATGTGTGTTTGTGTGACAGTAGCTTTGTCCATGTGTGTTTGGGTGACAGTAGCTTTGTCCATGTGTGTTTGTGTGACAGTAGCTGTGTGCATGTGTGTTTGTGTGACAGTAGCTGTGTGCATGTGTGTTTGTGTGATAGTAGCTGCGTATCCACTTGTTTGTTTATAGGTCTGTATCTGTGTGCTTCTGTGACATTATCTAAGCGTCTGTTTGTTTGCTTATATGGTTGTGTTTGTGTGATAGTAGCTTTGTAGCAGTATATATATATATATATATATATATATTATATATATATATATGTATATTACTTTATTCATAGGTCTGCATCCACTCTTATGTGACAGTAAATTTGTGACAGTTGTACCTAGATGCGTATCTGCTTGTTTGTCTGGTGGCAATAATTTTGTGACAGTAGATATGTCCGTTTCTTTGTTCACACGTCTATACCTGCACTTGGGTGACTGTGACTTGTGACAGTACATAAGATACATGTCCTTGTTCATAGGTCGGTACCCGCACCTCTGTGACAGTGACTTTGTGACAAGTGTCTTGCACTTCTTGACCACCTTGCCACTGAGCTTGGCGTATTTACCCACCCGGTAGGTGTCCGAGTCGGAATTCATTGACGACGAATCCGAGGACGAATCCGAGGAAGAAGACTTACTCTTCTTGCTCTTCTTTGACTTCTTTTTCATACTCTTCTTCACCAGAGGTGGCTTCTTACGGCGCGCAACCGCAACCACTTCCTCAGGCGACTCATCGTCCGAGGAGTCCTGATCTTCGGATAGATCCTACCAATCGGAGTCTTCCTAAACTCGCGCAGGCTTACCAGCCTTAGTAACCTGGGCCTGTATGCACCAATCGGTGATAGGCTTAGCCGAGGCTAAGGCGCTAGCCGCGGATAGCTACCACGGGGTAGAGGCGGGTTGGAGAGCTGTGTCAATCGGTATTCACCAATCTGCTAGCCGTTGCGGATAGCTAACCGTGACCTAATTTTGTGAGTTGGGGAATCCCCTTGAGCCGGTATCGGCGAGCACCCTTATCGCATAACGTTCTCGCTCAGAACCAGCGGAAAGCAGGACGCACGACTCAATCTGGATTCGCCATGGTGTTATTTCTTTCCTTTATTCCGTTTTGTGACCAACTACCTCTGTCTTCATACCGTTTGTGAGTTTCTATTTACATTAGTGCCATCTTCACTCATCCATACATCCTTATCGACAAGCATGGCTTCTCAAAGCGACTCTGTTTGTTCTAACAAACGAGCGCGCAAAGCCAACTATAGTGACATTGAGGTGCGAGTAATGTTGGAGGAAATTATGAGTGCACGATCTGTTTTGTTCGGCTCTTTCAACGATCAAATCAGCATGCAAGACAAAACCAAGGCTTGGGAGCAGGTGACCCTGGCCGTCAATTCATGTACTGTTGCCAAGCGTTCCAGACTCGAGGTGAAGGAGAAATGGAAAACTATCAAATCCGACGTGATAGGGCGCCAGAGAAGGGCGCTCCGAACTGGTGGAGGTCCTCCAGACCCTCCCGTCCAATACGAGGATGCTGTGCTTCAAATCGTTGGCGCCGATTCGACCATCATCCATGGAATACTTGGTAAGTTAACCGAATAAATACCCATGTTTTTCAGCGTATGAAGTATACATAGTGTTTACCTTTAAAAGCATGTTGACAGTTTGCATATCTATCTTCATCTATCTCTGTCTATGTCTGTCACGCTTTGCTGTCACTTGTCTACACACTCTAACATTCTCTGTGAACTAGCACAATTAACTAGACAATAAAATATATTATTGTGTGAGCAATCTCCGATTTTGCGTTCTTTTGCTAGGTGCGCAGGAAATGTATCCCATGCCTCTGACTGAAAACTAGCGACTTATAATAAACAAACGCAACAACCCACTTAATTACAATAGCTGTATCAAATTTTATTATAGCGGACTAACAAGTTTTTTTGGCAGTATGCTACTCTCTACTAGTATTAAATTTGTTTACCCTATTTTTGTAGTCATCTCACTACTAGTGCCTCTGCAAAATACTCTTTGTTCACTTGGATGTCTTATCTTAAATACAGTTATTTGTTTTACTGGCCTTCTCATCAATTAATTTGTCTTTTACATTTCAGTGCCTTCCCCTTCAAGTTTCATCATGTCCTCAAACACTGATGTTGACACCGATTTGGCGTTCCCCACTCCCTCGCAATCGACACAGATGGACCCCGACAGCGAACCAGCATCGCATGCCATCACTAACGTCGGTCGACCCACGGCTTCATCGACCCCTGTGCCAGAGACAGCAACCACTGGCATGTTTGCCCTCAGCGAACCGTTTTCTCTGCCAGGTATGCTCTTTATGAATTACTCTATTGAAAGGCACACTAACCAGGCACAAACAAATACCTCTGTTGGCATGTTACATATACAAAAGAAACATCCAGTTGAAATGCTTGTCGATTCGTGTTCACTTATTTCTTGTGCCGTTCCAAAGCAAACATTAAGAATATGCATTAAGGATGTTCGCCAACAAATCTACCAAGTGGAAATAGTATTTTACTCTATAGCACATATATAACACATATTATTCTACTGCCCAATTTCCTTTCCTAGAAACAAGTAGCAATTTATAATGCTTTGCGTTTCCTTTTATATTAATGGAAGCAACATTAAGTTCTCTGCCAAAATAGAGTTTTATATAACAAAAGAAATATATACCACATATTATTCTAGTGCCCACTTCCTGTCAATTGTACTTATACAAAAACTGGCAATTTATAATGATGTGCGCTTTTTTTACGCACAGTTGACCTCTCGCCGGCCGTCATTGTGGCAGACCTTGACGATGGCCATGTCAGTGTGAGCGCAGAGCCTGATCACACTCGACACACATCAACAGGACCATCACGCGGGTGGATAAGCAGGCGTCGTTCCCACTCTTCACAGGCAAACAGTTCACGCACGAAATCGGGCCACGGTTCCGGGAACGACAAGGAGGAACGTGCGGCATTCATACAATTTCTAAAAAATTCTAGTGAGAGCTCTAAATCAAAGAAACGCTACTTTGATGCACAATTGCTACAGACGCAGCAGAGGCGTGAGATGCTAGAAATAGCTCGTCTACAGAAAGATTTGGGCATTACCAAATGAGTAGTCATGTTAGGTATGTGTAAACTTAGGCCAGTCCAAACGTCACAAACTTATTTTGCATAGGAATATTTTCATACCTTTTATATTAATGGAAGCAACATAAAGTTTTCTCTGGCAAATTGCAGTTTTATATAACAAAAGACAACTATACTATATTACTATACTAATATATTTCCCATAATATTTTCCCTTTTAACACAGAAAATACTAATGCTCAGCAACTGATGCCATAGAAGACATGTACACTTTGTTGTCTGTTTTTAATGGTAGCTGATATACCGACTAATTTGGGTGATTGTTTGTTGTTTTTTTACGTCCTAGCAACATCTAAGGTCATACTAATTTGTGTGTAAATAAACCAAGTGATGAACCAATATTCGCTTTTATTCTCGTGTTACTTTATATGCTTGTTGCTTACATTGACACAGCTTTATGCAAAAAACGTGTTGACAAGTCTCTGTCGGGCAGCTTTGCCAACTGCGATACGAACCCTCTCCGACCGGTCATAGTTATCTGGACGAGCCTGGATCGGAGCGTCAGCCTGTTCCTCATAGTGTGCTGCATCATCACCCTCGGAATCATTATCTGATTCTGTGTCTGATGGATCTTCGAGGTTAAGCTTTCTGGCGCGGTTGTGGAGGATGATGCAGGCGGTGATGTCGTTGCAAGCCCTAACAGGGTGCAAACGGAGCCTACGCAGACAATGCCAACGCCTCTTTAAAACTCCAATAGCCCTCTCAACTAGTGTTCTAGCAGATTTGTGGTGGACGTTATAGGCCAGTTCCTGCGCATTGTTAGGGTTGGCGATAGGCGTTAGTAACCGATCACGCATCATGTAGCCGCTATCCCCAAGTAGCAGACCTTGCACAGGTTTAGCTCCGTCCGTCTCAAATGTGTCAAAGAGGTCTGATTCCCGTAGGATACGTGAATCATGTACACTACCTGGCCAACGGACGATGCAGTCTATGAAGACCAGTTCGCTGTCACAGATCACCTTAGATGATCAAGATGACCAAGAAAAAAGAGAGAGGATTTTAAGTAGGTACGCAGTCTATGGGCAGTACGAGTAGGTGGATGGTGTCAATTAGATGTATCTAAAAACAAGCCCGATATAATCTGTGTCACTGTAAATTATTCCAAAGCGATTTGTTCCCCTAAACTACATACTCGGTGTGCCATGACCATAACAAAAACAAATAGAATAGAAATTGAATACAAAATATATGAAGACACATATATTCATATAGGATAGGCTGAAGGAATATATTTAGCACTACACGAGTCGGTGTCCCAAGATAAGTAAGTACAAGAGCAACACTAAATGATCGTATACACTGAGAGTTTAGGGAACTGAAAAACATACCTGAGCATTGATCGAGTGGTAGTTCTTGCGGTTGACGTACTCATGCTCGTATTCAGAGGGAGCTTCGATTCTTATCTGTGTGCCATCGATGCAGCCAAAAACGCCGGGGAATCCGTAGGTGTTGTAAATGTGCAATTTAGTCCTGTCTGCCTTTTCCTGAGTAGGCAAGTGAACATGAGCGTGTATTTGGCGTGAAACAGTTGATTGACTGATACCTACGAGCTCGCCACACACATCTTGGAACCCCCCTGTCGCGTAGAAGCGTAGAGTAATCAGTACTTGCATTAGCGGTGGCAATGCGCCCTGTCGCTGCCATATCGGTAAATCGTCTCGCACACTATCTGTTATTGCAAGTATATCATGCCGATGAAATCTGAACTTGCCGAATAGCTCCTGGTCGTCAAATTTTTCAAACGGATGGCTCCGATCTCGAATAATCCGATTTCTACGCAGTTGTCTGTGGTAAAAGCGTCTGATCAACACGACATCCATCTTGGAAAAGCGCACTAACCCAATCGGATAGGCCCTAAACAGACCTCGGAAGGTGGTTTAACTTACCGCTATTAACTCATAGCGGTTAGCGCTAACTGATTCGTCCGATTTGTGTAATTAACCAGGAATTGTTTCACATTTAGCCGTACGGGGATACCTTAGCCGCGGTTAAGGCCCTACCCCCGATTGGTGCATACGGGCCCTGTGGTCTAGAGGGGAGCATCTCCTCCAACTTGAGTTGCACAAGATGAGTCAGTCGCACATCTAGGTCAGCCGGTCTGTCCCATAAACTTCTTCCACCTGTGGCTTTCAATGCCAACAAGTTGAAGAAAATACTACTGGACTTGGAGATATGCCTAGTAATAACAATTGGGGAATCTTAGAGAAACCCAGGAAAAAATCCAGATGATGAAAATGGCTCCTGCCAAACATCTCTCCGTTCGGCAATGGGCGGAATAAAAAACAATGGCTGCATTGTTCTAACAGTGTTATGACACATCGTAATTACCTGTAAAACCTTAAATACTCAATGAAAAGTTATAAAAACTTTAAGTATGTGAATGCTAACATGAACTATAACATCACCAGTTAAAATGGTACTAACCTGGTTGATTTAATAGTTAATGTAGAAAAACTGCCGGAGCTACTCAACCAACGTCCTCCCGTTGTGAGTAGATTATGCTAATTGCTGGACCCGTATGTGCTTCCTTCTCCCTGGGGTACGAGTAGTCAGAGGCATAGTAGTACTGAGGTAAAATATATATATCCCGTCCTGATATGACCTTGGATGTTGCTAGGAAGTAAAACAATAAACAAACAAAAACAAAACATTCATTTATATGCTGTATAAGAATTATACGAGTCTAATAACCCGGAATTCTATACTATCCTAACACCCACCCACCAGTATTCGGGTTACTCATCTACTGATCAGGCTTCAAGTCCGACGGTGGCGCCACCGCTCAGCTGCTCACTATCCTACTCACTTAACGCCGAGAAATACATATGTATGCTGTATAGGGAGCGGAGCATAGCTCAGGCAGTAGCATGTCCACCTGTGATGGTGTCGGTCATCCTATCGATCCTGCTCAGTGGACCCGTTTGCAGTTTGGGCTATTTTCAGTTCCAACCAGTGGTCCACAACCGGTTCGTCAATGGCTGTGGTATGTGCTGTCCGGTATGTGTGGGAAAGAGCATATAAAAGACCCCTTGCTGCTTATCGGAAAGAGTAGCCTATGTGGTGGCAGCAGGTTTCCTCCAAAGAAATATGTCAGAATAACCATATATTTGACACCCAATAGCTGATGATACGACAATCAATGTCCTCTAGAGGTATCATTAAATGAAACAAACTTTACGTTTTATATGCTGTATAAGCCATTATATGAGTATAATAAGGCTGGAAGCTTCCATCTACGCCTCTGCCCTAACTCCTCCCTCAGTTATTGACTGGAGGAGCATTGTTCTAGTCATCTACTGTTCCAGCCTACTCATCGTCAGATTCGTTGGGGATGCCACCGGTCTGTGCTTGCACCACTGCCCCCCCCCCCCCCCCCCCCGTATAAATTGTATACACTTATACATATATATACACATACACACATATATATATACACATACATGTATACACATACACACACCACGAATCCCTCACGTCACAGGGTGAAAGCCCAACACCGTGCTGATAACCGCGTCCGTCGGCAGGTGTCTCGGGGGTGGGTGGGTGGGGGGGGGGGGGGGGGCATTGTTTCTGGTGGTGGTGAGTTGCGTTCCAGAAACATAGAAAGCAGGACCCGGGTAAGCCGAGCCCATGTCCTCAGTACCAGGTCCATTAACACACCCACCCTGCGTTACAACACCCCCCCCCCCCCCCCCCACACACACACAGACCCGGAGTTTCACTCTCCCCACCGCACCCCCACACCCCCACTCTCACTACCCCCACACCCCCACTCTCACTCCCCCACACACCCGGCGTTACACTCTCCCCACCACACACTCACACCCACCACACCCACCCACACCGACACACACCACACACCCGCACCCACCAAACACCCACACATGCAACCACACCCCACACCCGCACCCGCACCCACCAAACACCCATACGCGCACATACACCCACGCACCACCCCACATACCACACCCACACACTCACCCATACGTACACACCACATACACGCACACCCACCAAACACCCACACGCGCACACACCACGCGCACACCACACCCACACCCACCTCCCCACCCCGCTCATAATCTGTCGGGTCGGGAGGAACTGGGGCATTCGGTTATCTCACGGCGCTTACTGCTGCTGCCCGTTTTCCGCTACTCAATCAGACAGAGCAATGCTGCAGCATCGCTACCCCCCCCCCCCCTTGTTGCTCCTCCCGCACCCCCACCCCTGCACACTTACTGCCAACACCACTATTACCACCACCACCAATACTCACCAACACCACCTCTACCACCACCTTTACCACCACCACCACCATTACAACCATCACAACCACCACCATTACAACCATCACCACCACCATTACAACCATCACCACCACCACCACCACCACAATTACTACTACTACCACCACCACCACCACCACCATTACAACCATCACCATCACCATCACCACCACCACCACCACCACAATTACTACTACTACCACCACCACCACCTTTACCACCACCACCACCATCACCACCACCACCATTACAACCATCACCACCACCATTACAACCATCACCATCACCACCACCACCACCACAACTACTACTACTACCACCACCACCACCACCACCACCACCATTACAACCATCACCACCACCACCACCACCATTACAACCATCACCACCACCATTACAACCATCACCATCACCACCACCACCACCACAATTACTACTACTACCACCACCACCACCTTTACCACCACCACCACCATTACAACCATCACCACCACCACAATTACTACTACTACCACCACCACCACCTTTACCACCACCACCACCATCACCACCACCACCATTACAACCATCACCACCACCATTACAACCATCACCATCACCACCACCACCACCACAACTACTACTACTACTACCACCACCACCACCACCACCACCATTACAACCATCACCACCACCACCACCACCATTACAACCATCACCACCACCATTACAACCATCACCATCACCACCACCACCACCACAATTACTACTACTACCACCACCACCACCTTTACCACCACCACCACCATTACAACCATCACCACCACCACCATTACAACCATCACCACCACCATTACAACCATCACCATCACCACCACCACCACAACTACTACTACTACCACCACCACCACCACCACCATTACAACCATCACCACCACCACAACCATATGGTGTCATGTGATGTGGTCTTAAGGCCCTGTCATACCTCACCGGATTGGGGGAAACGGACAGAAACCGAACAAAGTCCGTTTTGTGTCTGTACAAGTTTTGAACATGCACAAAACTAGGAACGGATGCCACCGGATTGATGTCTACGGTTCTTGTCCGGTTTGAGTTCGTTTCGTGAGTTGGCTATCCGTTCATGTCCGTTTCATATCCGTTTCATGTCCGTTCGTCGCAACATTTTGAGACATTTTGAGACATTTTAATGCATTTTGACACTTCTCACCACCAGACTAGACAATTCTGTCCACTGCTCAATCCATCGAGGTGTGACAGCCGCCTTACTGTAGAATAGAACGGTACAGTGTAGTGTGAGATGGTGTGGTGCAGTGTGGTGTGTGAAGTATAGCATGGTATGCGATGCAATAGGTATAGTGTGGTGTGGTGCAGTGTGGTGTGTGAAATATAGCATGGTATGCAGTACAATAGGTATAGTGTGGTGTGGTGCAGTGTGGTGTGTGAAATATAGCATGGTATGCAGTGCAATAGGTATAGTGTGGTGTGGTGCAGTGTGGTGTGTGAAATATAGCATGGTATGCAGTACAATAGGTATAGTGTGGTGTGGTGCAGTGCGCCGTATGAAGTATAGCATGGTATGCGGTGCAATAGGTATAGTGTGGTGTGGTGCAGTGTGGTGTATGAAGCATAGCATGGTATGCGGTGCAATAGGTATAGTGTGGTGTGGTGCAGTGTGGTGTGTGAAGCATAGCATGGTATGCAGTGCAATAGGTATAGTGTGGTGTGGTGCAGTGTGGTGTGTGAAGTATAGCATGGTATGCAGTGCAATAGGTATAGTGTGGTGTGGTGCAGTGTGGTGTGTGAAGCATAGCATGGTATGCAGTGCAATAGGTATAGTGTGGTGTGGTGCAGTGTGGTGTGTGAAGTATAGCATGGTATGCGGTGCAATAGGTATAGTGTGGTGTGGTGCAGTGTGGTGTGTGAAGTATAGCATGGTATGCGGTGCAATAGGTATAGTGTGGTGTGGTGCAGTGCGCCGTATGAAGTATAGCATGGTATGCGGTGCAATAGGTATAGTGTGGTGTGGTGCAGTGTGGTGTGTAAAGTATAGCATGGTATGCAGTGCAATAGGTATAGTGTGGTGTGGTGCAGTGTGGTGTGTGAAGTATAGCATGGTATGCGGTGCAATAGGTATAGTGTGGTGTGGTGTAGTGTGGTGTGTGAAGTATAGCATGGTAGGCAGTGCATGGTATGCGGTGCAATAGGTATAGTGTGGTGTGGTGCAGTGCGCTGTATGAAGTATAGCATGGTATGCAGTGCAATAGGTATAGTGTGGTGTGGTGCAGTGTGGTGTGTGAAGCATAGCATGGTAAGCGGTGCAATAGGTATAGTGTGGTGTGGTGCAGTGTGGTGTGTGAAAAATAGCATGGTATGCAGTGCAATAGGTATAGTGTGGTGTGGTGCAGTGTGGTGTGTGAAGTATAGCATGGTATGCGGTGCAATAGGTATAGTGTGGTGTGGTGCTGTGTGGTGTGTGAAGCATAGCATGGTATGCGGTGCAATAGGTATAGTGTGGTGTGGTGCAGTGTGGTGTGGTGTGGTGTGTGAAGTATAGCATGGTATGCAGTGCAATAGGCATAGTGTGGTGTGGTGCAGTGTGGTGTGTGAAGTATAGCATGGTATGCAGTGCAATAGGTATAGTGTGGTATGGTGCAGTGTGGTGTGTGAAGCACATCACAGTATGCGGTGCAATAGGTATAGTGTGGTGTGGTGTAGTGTGGTGTAGTAGGTATACTGAGTGCGATAGGGTTTGGAGTAGTAGGTCTTGGAAGGCTATATAGAAAGGAGCAGTGTGAGAAGGAGTAGCGGTAGTATGGCATTACATGGCATGGCAATGTATGGTATGATTTTGTATTTATGGTAATGTATTGCATTGTACGGTAATGTATTGTATGGTATTGTAATGTATTGTATGGTAATGTATGATAATGTATTGTATTATATGGTAATGTATGGTATGATAATATATGGTATGGTAATGTATGGTATGGTAATGTATTGTATGGTGTACTGTGGTGTGGTGCGCAATGGTGTTATGTGTGGTAAAGGTATCTTATATGGTGTACTATGAAATAGTGTAGTGTGCTGTTTTGTAGGATGAGGAGTTATGACAGGGTGGGGTGGTGGTGAGGACTTCTCACAGAGACTAACAGACATACAGACATACAGACAGTCAGACAGACACACACACACACATAGACCTTCATGGATCACACACACTTAGAGAACCCTCTCTGAATTCAGCCAGTTAGGAATGCCGGCTGAAACAAGTGAAAGCGCTCCCGCCGCATGTTTTGTCCGCCGTGATGTTGCAGTCACACTACGACGAGTTGGCCGACGAGTATCCAACGAGTTGGACTTTTGAGAACTCGTCGGGTGTCGTTAGAGTCTCGTTACGGTGTCGTTAGGGTGTCGTCGCAACTCGTCCACTCTCGTCGCCTCTCGTCGCCTCTCGTCGGCAAGTCGTCGAGGTTTTGGACATGTTGAAAAAGTTGGACGTAGCTCGATGACTTCAGAACTCGTCCCGGTCATGTCACGGTCACGTTACGCTGTCGTCGTTGCCGTTAAGCACTCGTCACAGACTCGTCGGCGTCTCGTCGGCTCCTCTGTGTCTGTGTGTGTGTCTCTGTGTCTGTATGTGTGTCTCTGTGTCTATGTGTGTGTCTCTGTGTGTGTGTCTCTGTGTCTGTGTGTGTCTCTCTGTGTGTGTATCTGTGTCTGTGTGTGTCTCTGTGTGTCTCTTTGTCTCTGTGTGTGTCTGTGTGTGTCTCTGTGTCTCTTTGTCTGTGTGTGTGTATCTCTGTGTGTGTCTGTGTGTCTCTGTGTGGGAGCGAGAGAGGGAGAGAGGGAGAGAGAGCGAGAGAGAGAGGGAGGGAGAGAGGGAGGGAGGGAGAGTGTCTGTGTGACTCTCTCAGACACACACACACAGACATAGAGACACACACAGAGACACAGAGTCACACACACATACACACACCCAGAGACACACACATACACACAGACACAGAGACACACACATAGACACACACACAGAGACACACATAGAGACAGAGTCACACACAGACAAAGAGACACACACACAGACAGACACATACACACACAGACATGGATGGACAGACAGACAAACAGACAGATGGAGAGACAGAGAGACACAGACACACACAGACAGACACCCACACAGACACCACACACACAGACACACAACCAACAACCAACCAACCAACAACCCTTCCACAAACAAACTAATTAAAGCACCAATTTACAAAGGCAGCATGATGTGGAACAACATACCAACCAGAACCAGGGCAGCGTCCTCTTACCTAGAATTTTAAAACTCACTAAGAGTACATCGGATTGGGCAGGCCCTTATGCAGTTGCAGTAAAGTATGTTCCATGGCGTCACCATACCGTAAGTGGCAGACCACCAAACCCTCAGCCTCGGTTTCTCCCCCCCCCCCCAGCCCCCACTTTTTTAATTTGTTGCTGTTCCTCTGTTATCTCCAGTCAACCATATACGATGACAGAGACAGCCCAGGTAAAAATGTAAAATTTAAGACCTAAATGCACTGGGATTGGTCCCACTGCTTCACTGGTCACAGCTGGTCCAGTCTATTATTAACAACTCAACCCCAACAACATAATTCATAAACTCACATAACTAGCTACATTAGAGTTACACTACTATGTAAATACTCACATTGATCTGACTAATATTGATCTGGTTATATGACACTACTGTACCATATTGTTATGCAACTTTTGGGTTTAAGAATTTCATTGTGTTACATGGTGCAAATTGTCTATTCAACAGGTATTGTACACTTTATTCTATATACCTTTTGTGTAAATAACCCTGAATTGAAAAATGGCTGGAAGACCAGTGCTTTGGCAATGACAAAAGACTTATTCAGCAGAATAAACATATTTACCAAAAAAACAAAAAAAACAAAAACAACCAACCAACAACCAAACAAACAACCAACCAACCAACAACACACCAACAACCAATCCACACATCTTCTATGTCCTCTCTCGTTCCGATGACGTTTCACCCACGTCGACCATCCCGGGCTGTCGTCCGGATGTCGTCCCGATGTCGTCCAACTTGGCCCCGAATTTGCATATGTAGTCGGGTTTTTAGAAAATCCAACTCGTTGGTCACTCGTCGCCCTTGTCGTCGTAGTGTGACTGCACCATGAGAGTGAGGCGTCTGGTCAGGGCACCGAGCCGGCGGTCACTGGACGCCATTAACCTAATTAAGCGGTGCCTCACCGCCAGCCACCTGGGCGCCCCACCAGATTGATACCGGTGTGGTGGTTTCAGATCTCAGTGGGTTTGGAGTCTTCGCTCGGGGTTCTGCGCATGTGTGTATTCGATCAACACGACCCGGGCGACTTGGGTCACCCGAGTTGCTAGAAATTCAAGCGAAGACTCCAAACCCACTGAGATCTGAAACCGCCACACCGGCATGTCGCCACAGGGTTACACAAACATCGCCATTTTAATACACACTCGAAAGACACGATTTGACATGTGGCGAGTAGGCAGTAGGTAATAATATTAATAATATTAATACTATATTAAATTTGTCTAAGCCAAAGCCTGAGACTGAGAGCCTCATTTGAAATCACTCAATTTAAGTTTTTTTTGGGGGGGGTTTAGATTTTTTTGTTTTTTGTTTTTGATTGTTGTACATTAGCTGATTAAGCAGTGAAAAATTTCAATCGAGGACGATTGGTCTTCCTCATTCCACTGCTCCTTGCCCTATCCTAATATTAGTAATAATGCCGAACGCCTGCCTAGGAAGCGAGAAGTATAAATTTTTATGTCACTGGTTTGACTCGACGAGGGTGCAAACCTGTGGGTTCAAATCCCATGACCTACCAAAACGGGAGATGGATGTTCAACTCATTCGGCAATCCCGTATGGTTCATTGATCAACATTAGTTGATTAAGCAGGGGAAATTTCAATCATTGACGATTGCCCTTCCTCATTCCACTTTAAATTATCCTAGTAATTCCAAATACCAGGCTAGATAACGACAAGTATAAATTGTATAGTTTGAATCCCATGACCTACCCTCCCAAATCCACCCCCTCCTGCATCCCCCCCCCCCCTTCAGCCATGCTTATTTCTCCCTATTTACAATGTGTGTGTTTTAGGGAGATCTACCTACTCAGACTCTCATCCACTTGGCACATTCGGCTCTGCTGGTACCATAAGTTCAACCTGCGTTACACTTAGACACTTCTATGTGCAGCCGTGCCATTTCAAACAGGGCCAGCACAATTACACACATACATGGCACAAAGGAGATGCAGTGTAATGCTTTCCGTCATTTGATCATCCCAAGTGGTATTTGGTGTAGCGGTGGTGTTTGGTGGGTGATGGGGGCAGTGCTGTAATTTCAGTGGGTTGTGGTAGTGTATCATTGGTAGTGTCGGTGGTGGTGGTGATGGTGGTTGTATTATGGTGGTGGTGGTGGAGGTAAAGGTAGGTGGTACTGGTAGAGTGATGTTGGTATCGGTAGATGGTGGTGGTGGTGGTTGTATTATGGTGGTGGTGGTGGTGGTGGTGGTAAAGGTAGGTGGTACTGGTAGAGTGATGTTGGTATCGGTAGATGGTTTTGGTGATGGTGGTGGTAGGAGTGGTGGTGGTAGGAATGGCAGGTAGTGGGAGTGGTGGTGGTGGGAGAGGTGGTGGTGGGAGTGGTGGTAGTGGGAGTGGTGGTGATGGTAGCAGTGGTG
Source organism: Branchipolynoe longqiensis (assembly GCA_030323885.1). Lineage (NCBI taxonomy): Eukaryota > Metazoa > Annelida > Polychaeta > Phyllodocida > Polynoidae > Branchipolynoe > Branchipolynoe longqiensis. Next base: position 87,467,437 of record CM059186.1, on the reverse strand, counting down.
GTGGTGGTGGTGGTAGCAGTGGTGGTGGTGGTGGTGGTGGTGGTGGTGGTGGCGGCGACGACGTTAGAGGTGGCGATGGGGAGGGACTGGAGGGATGAGAGGTGCAGCAGTAAGATGAAGCATGTCTGCGACTCGCGTTGTTTATAAGCCGGCTCAGCCGGGCCATGTGTGCGCCCGCCCGTCCCTGCCCCGCCCCACCCCGCCCGTCCATGCTCCGCCCCCCGCCCGGCGTGTCGGCCAGTCACCGCCCACCTCGCCTGTATGTGCACATCGATCCGCCCGCCGATATGGGTCGGAGGCCTCGACAAAGCCGGACCCCAGAGAGCTGGGCTGGAGCTGGGGCTGGGGCTGGGGCGGGAGCTGATGGCTGGGGCTGGTGGCTGGTGGCTGGGGCTGGGGGCTGGTGGCTGGTGGCTGGGGCTGGTGGCTGGGGGCTGGGGGCTGGGGGCTGGGGCTGGGGCTGGGGCTGGGGCTGGAGCTGATGGCTGGGGTTGGTGGCTGGGGCTGGGCTGGAGCTGATGGCTGGGGTTGGTGGCTGGGGCTGGTGGCTGGGGCTGGTGGCTGGTGGCTGGTGGCTGGGGCTGGGGTGGCTGGGGCGGTGTTTGTACACACGGTGGTAGCCCCAAGTGCACAGATTAGTGAACCATTATGGCACCCAATACAGGATGAGAGGCCTCGGGTATTGCGGGACCACCATGTCACACGGCATGCGCTCCTACACCATGGTGTGTGTGGAGTGGTGGTGGAGGGGTGGTGCGTGCTTTAGGCAGCGGTAAGGACACCCTCCCTAGTCTGGGTAATGGGGAGATGGCCGCCGGTCATGAATGGGAGGCTGGGATTGTGGCCGAGCTGGGGTGAGAGGAGTGACAGCGGGAGGGGGGGGGGGGGGAGGAGAAGGGGGAAGGGGGGAGGAGGTGGAGGAGGAGGGAGGAGGAGAAGGGGGCGGTGGGTTGGAAGGAGGAGGGGAAGGAGGAGGGAGGAGGAGAAGGAGGAAGAGAAGGATGAAAGGTAGAAGGATGAGGGGTGGTGGGGTGGAAGGAGGAGGGGGAGGAGAAGGAGGGGGAAGAGGGGGGAGACGGGGACGGGAAGGAAGAGGAAGGGACGGGCGGAAGGAGCAGGAGGAGGAGGAGGAAGAAGAGAGGTCAAACGAGGAGGATGTGGAGGAGAGGCGTGAGGAGTAGAACGGTGAGGAGGAGGGGGGGGGGCTGTACGAGGGGGGGGGGGCTGTACGAGGGGGTGGATGGACGAGAGGAGCTGGGAGGATGGACGGGAGGAGGATGAAGAGGGGTGGGAGGAGGGGGAGGGAGGTGGTGAGTCACCTCGTTGTCCACCTCGTCGCTTTTGTCATCCCGCCTTACACCCTCCCCACCCCCCAACCAAACCCCCACCCCCCTTCGCAGCCCGTCCTGTTACAAGTAGGGTTGCACTCCACCCTTAGATCACCAGCCCCATTTCCATACACCGAATTGCTTCTCCTCCCACCCCATTACACCCCCTACCCACCTACCCACACCCCCACCCTCCACATCCACACCACCACCACCACCACACCTTCCTTTTTGTTGTTTCGTGAGGGAGGCGCAAGTGCAGCACATTGTAGCCGTTACTGCATCTTCTTTGTTATCTCACTTTGACCAGACCTTTCCCTGTTTCAGTGGGAAAAGCTACCGGGCTGCCCCCCCCCCCCCCCCCCCCCCCCCCCCCCTCAGCCTGCCCCCCCCCGACTCGGCACGTGCTTCCTTTGCGTTAATTAGATGGCGCGATTGAATTACTGTTACACTCTAGTTCTTTTTTAGCAACACCCCTTATCCCCACTCATCCCCCCCCCCTCGCTCCCACCTCCGCCCTGCTGTTCTTCTCTGTCCTTGTCGGTCCCCGCCTGTGTCTTGACTTGTCTGTTTAAAAAAACTAAGGACCAGAGTGCCCGGATCTAGCCCCATACCCACCGTACACACGGCAGATGATGACGCGCATGTGCGTATTGCCTGCACTGGTAGCCTTATCAGTCATTATCAATATCAGTGGGGTGGGTGTGTCGGGGGGGGGGGGGGTCGGTGAGTCAGGTCACCGGACATGTGTTCCCTAGAGGTCACGATTAGACACAGTAGAGTTGTCATTAGTTACCGCTAGAGGTCACACTCCTAATAGTAATATTAAAATAATAGAGCCCTCAATAAAGGTATCACTATCAGTATCAGTCCCAATGAAGGTCCTAGTAGATTTGTTTGTTTGTTGTTGTTTTATGTCCTAGCAACATCTAAGGTCATACCAGGACGGGTACCGACTTGTGACAGTGCGCACTCATGGTGACTGTATAGTGAGTGCTACCCCACTGGGAAACCAGGCCACTAGCACCACGACCTGATATCCCACTCAGTCACATTATCCTGACACTGAGCCAACCAGTCTTTGCCCTATCCTAATAATGCAGAGTGCCAGGCTAGGCAGTGACAAGTATCAATTTTTAAGTCATTGGTTTGACTCGACCAGGATTCAAACCCACAAACTCATTGATTTGGATCACCCGATCTCCCAAAACAGGAGACGCACACTCTAGTCATTCGGCCATCCCGTCAGGTCTGTCTCAGTAGATGTCTCAGTCCCAATGGAGGCCCCGATAAAGGTGCCAGTAAAGGTCTCAGTAGATGTCCCAGTAGAGGTCCCAGTCCCAATAAAGGCCCAGTCCCAATAGAGGCCCCAATAAAGGTAGCAGTCCTAATGAATGTCACCAATAGAGGTCCCCAATGGAAGTCTCAGTAGAGATGCTAGTCCCAATAGGCATTTAAAAGGGTATCAGTCCCAATAGAGGTCCGTAAATAGATGTCCCCAAATAGAGGTCCTCAATAGATGTCCTCAATAGGTCTCAGTATATGTCCTCTAGAGAGGTCCCAAAATATGCCGAATAGGTCTTAGGAGAGGTACCAGTAGAGGTGCCAGTCCGAGTAGAGGTCCTATATAATGATGCCGATAGAGGTGGTTGACCGGTTTCAGTACAGACTGTTGCCACGGTTACTGCGCCGATCTGAGTAGATAGAGGTCACTAGGTGGGAGTACGGTGCAGTGGCCGGCGGGGGGTGGGTGGGTGGAGGGGCTGAACTCCCGTTAAATAAAGGAGAGGGATTCTCGATGTCGGACATCCGGGCACTTTTTGCGCTCACAACGCTCGAAGGGTAAAACAAATGCCACTGTCATAGAGACAACATTAAAAGTACCCTAACTATCACAGTAATGTGTGCTTTTTAGTGCTTTGAAAGCAAATTTCTCTTGTTTCTATTAAATAGTTCAAATCTTTATCTACAATTTCACATTCAGCCTTTTTTAATCAGACAATTGGAAGTTCTTGAATTTATTTTGCGAAAATAGTATTTAAGGCTATGATCTGGTAACTGACAATCAGAATATCCCAACTTTCACTATTATCTCTGTTTTTAATACTTTCAGAGAAAATTGCTCTTAGGTTAAATTAAATACTTCAGATCTTCCTCTTCAATTACTGGGCGCAGTGGCCGAATCGGTAGAGCACAGGCCTCGTGTGCGGAAGATCAGGAGTTTGCGAGTTCGGTTCCCGGTCGAGTCAAACCAATGACCTAAAAAGTGATACTTGTCAATTCCTAGCCTGGTGCTCGGCATTATTAGGTAAGGGCAAGGGCTGGTTAGCTCGGTGTCAGGATAATGTGACTGAGTGGGACATCGGGTCATGGTGGCGGCAACCTGATTTCCCAGTGGGCCAGCACTATAAAATCGCCATGAATGCATACTGTCACAAATCGGTACCCATCCTGATCATCATCATCATCATCATGCTGTCAGTCGCGATGCGACAAAGACTGCTTTCATTACTTGACTGCCGCTCTCCATTTAGCTCTGCTGTGAGAATGATGCCCATGAGTCGGTCTTAATGTCTCTCAGTTTCAGGTTTCTCTTGATGGTATCCTTGAACCGGAGACATGAGGGCACGCTCACTTTCTGTAACCAGAAGACAGTTGAGAATAGAGGATCTGCTTTGGTAGCCTGTCTGATGACATCCTCATGAGGTGTCCAGTCCACGGAGATTCTTTTTGATCAGAAGATCTTCCATAGAGGGCAGCCCAGTCCGTTTGAGTATTTCCTTATTTGTCACTTTGTCCTTCCAGGTTAGCCTCGTGATTGAGCGCAGATGTCGCATCATGAAGGCATGCAGCTTTTTCATCTGTCATCTGTACACTGTCCTGGGGCCATATGCACCAATCGGTGATAGGCTTAGCCGGAGCTAAGGCACTAGCCGCGGGCAGCTACCTCGGGGTAGCGGCGGGTTGGAGAAATGTGTGAATCGGTATGCACCAATGTTTTAGCCGCTGCGGATAGCTAACTGTGAGTTTATTTATAGATTTGGGAATTCCCTCGATTTGACAATATGAATAACACCGCCAATGCGGCGCGGGCGTTAATATCGGTTCGAATTTAGGGTTAAATTGATAAGATTTCACTTATTGCGTATGTAATTCTGTTAAATATGACAACATTGAATAGATTTGGGCATAATATATTGCCGTCGATTCGGCGGCGGCGGCCATTTTTAGTTGACGTTGGACAGTATGGATATCGACGTCGCTGCGGAGGCGGCGATTTGTTTACTTTACATTTGTCGATTCGAAAATATTAATATCTCCGCCGATGTAGCGGCGGCGTGAATTTCGCTTCGGATTTAGGGTTAAATTGATAAAATTTCACTTATTGCGTATTTAATTCTGTCAAATATGATCGCATTGAATAGATTGAGACCCATACACGCAGACTAACCGCACCGGGTAGGCCCTTACCCCACATCAACAAGTGGTTTAGCTTAGCCTAGGTTAAATTCCGCGGTTAGCACTAACTCCGACTGGTGCATACCGAATTTTCACATTTAGCCGTGCGGGGATACCTTAGCCGCAGTTAAGGCCCTAACACCGATTGGTGCATACGGGCCCTGGGCCCGTATGCATGGGCTGGTGCTAGGGCTCTAACCACGGCTAGGGTAGCTCCACCTGGCTAAAGTTGGAAAATCCGCATGCTTGAGCCGGTGCCAGCGCTAGCCACCGACCGTAGCCTAAGCTAAGCTACCCTGATTTCAAGTCAGGTTTAACTGCTAGCCGCGCCGGTTAATGTGCGTGTGTGGCTCTCAATCTATTCAATGCTATCATATTTAACAGAATTACATACTCAATAAGTGAAATTTGATAAAATTAACCCTAAATTCGAACCGATATTAACTCCACCGCCGCATTGGCGGCGTTATTCATATTGTCGAATCGACGAATGAAAAGTAAACAAATCGCCGCCGCCGTATCGACGTTGATATCCATACTGTCGAACGTCAACTAAACATGGCCGCCACCACCGCCGCATCGGCGGCAATATATTAGGCCCAAATCTATTTAATGCTGTCATATTTACCAGAATTACGTATGCCATAAGTGAAATTTTATCAATTTAACCCTAAATTCGAGCCGATATTAACGCTGCCGCCATATTGGCGGCGTTATTCATATTGTCGACTCCAGGGATTTCCCAAATCTATAAATAACTTCACAGTTAGCTATCCGCCCCGGCTATGACATTGGCGCATACGACTTGACCTAATTAACCAAGGCCCTCCTAGCCGCGGATAGCTACCCCAGAGCTAGCGTGTAGCACCGGCTACGTGGAGCTCCAACCCATGCATACGGCCCCAGGCCTCGGCTCCGTATAGTAGGGTGGATCGCACAATTGCACAGTAGATCTTGCCTTTGACCCGCATGGACACATGGTGGTTGTTCCAGAGTCTCTGGCGTAGTCGGCTGAAAGATGCGCTAGCCTTGGCCATCCTCCTCTGTATTTCAGCATCAAGTGATGGACCCATCCTGATATGACCTTAGATATTGCTAGGATGTAAAACAACAACAAACAAACAAATCCTCTTTAATCGCGCATTAAGATATTTATAATCGATCCAATGAAAGCTTTTAAATTTATCTTGCAAAAATAAATGCTCCGCAGAGACAGCATTGCTGCAGAACAAACCACTGCGGTGTTATACCCTTCGCGGGGTCGTTTTCGGGGTCGTGACGTCACGCCGACGTAGAGAATACACCAACAACATAAGCCATGTTAGATTCTGTTCTCCCGCCGGGATATTCTCAAGTCAGCCCCCCTCCACCCCCACCTCACCCCCCACCGACCAGGGGTCAGCGGGTGCAGGGCGGGTACCTTAAGCATCCCGGTCCCGGATCCTGCCAAGGGACCCGTTTTAATAAATTATGAATGAATAAATAAATAAAATAAACACAAAACTTCTATTTTGTTTAAAAGAAGAATAGAATACTCACCCAAGTACTTTCTCCTAAACACAACCAGTCGGACCCGTTTTAAATAAATTATGAATAAATAAATAAATTATGAATAAATAAATAAACGCAAAACTTTAATTTGTGTTTAAAAGAAAAGATCACTCACAAAAGTAATTCCTCCTAAACACCCAAAAGTCTATAAACAGTTGGGTTATATAACCATAGATGAGAATGGCCTGACAAATAACAAATCATGAAAATATTTTACGAATTTTTGGGACTTCTAAAGTGGTTCGATGATTGAATTGGTGGTTTGTGCAAAACCTTGAATGGTCGCAAATTTGGACCATGTTCGGAAAGAATCGGACAGATGAAAAAATCCAGAATTCCGGATAAATCCGGAAGATTCTCATCTACTAATAATATCAACACCGTCAACATTCTCTGGGCCTACACAAACTATACATGACATAAACTACATAAAGTATACACTACATAAACTATACACGACACAAACTATACAATACACAAACTACATAAAGTATACACTACATAAACTATACATTACATAAACTATATAAAGTATACACTACATAAAAATATACACAACATAAAGTATACACTACATAAACTATACACTACATAAAGTATATACTACATAAATTATACACTACATAAACTATACATGACACAAACTATACACTACACAAACTACATCAAGTATACCCTATATAAAGTATACACTACATAAACTATACATTACATAAACTAAATAAAGTATACACTACATACAATATACACTACATAAAGTATACACTACATAAACTATACATGACAAACTATACACTACACAAACTACATAAACTATACATTACATAAACTAAATAAAGTATACACTACATACAATATACACTACATAAAGTATACACTACATAAACTATACATGACAAACTATACACTACACAAACTACATAAAGTATACACTATATAAAGTATACACTACATAAAGTATACACTACATAAAGTATATAAAGTATACACTACATAAAGTATACACTACATAACCTATACACTAGATATACTATATTCACCACACCCCATCCTGACCATCAGTCAGTGCGGCCACTTTCCCAGAGTGAATTGCGATTGTCGGGGCAGGTGATTAGTTAGTACAACCAACTTCTGAAACCCGGAACCAGTGCCTCGGGATTGACTGGGCAAGTGCTATCTTCAACCCCCCCCCCCCCCCTCCCACAACCCCTCTTCCGCCTCCTCCTCACCACCCACTTCCCATCCTACCCTACCCCAACCACCACTATCACCCCCACCACCCCACCACCACTACTTCCACCACCACCACCACCCTCACCACCACCACCAATATCACCACCACCACCACCACTGTGACCACCACTACCCCACCACCAATATCACCACCACCACCATCACCGTGACCACCACCACCCCACCACCATCACCATGACCACCACCACCACCTTCACCTCCACCACCTTCCCCATCACCACCTCCACCACCACCACCTTCCCCATCATCATCTCCACCACCACCACCACCACCACCACCTCCACCAACACCACCACCACCTTCACCACCACCACCACCACCTTCACCACCACCACCTCATTATTGTGCAGTTTTAAGAAGAACAAGATTTGTGCCGGCGACAAATCCCTGCCCTTCCCAGAGCCGGAACTAGCAGGTGAATGACCGGCCTGGCTTGCTTTCAACAGAACCCGGCTATATCGGTCCCCCCTACCAATCCATCACCACCACCACCACCACCACCTCCACCTCCTCCAGCACCACCCACCCTCTCCCCACTTGCCGCAGACAGCTTTAGCTTACTACTCGAGGGAATGTGGTGCGATTTCCATTTTCTTTAAAAGATTTTTTTTTTTAAAGAAGGAAAAGAAAGAAAGAAGGAGAATGAGGAGCAGCGTGCAATCTCTCATGCTGCGCACATCCCGAGTTATGAAACATTCAAGGCTCCACTCACGAGTAGCTCTCGAGCCCCTCACTGAATCTAGTGCACCCGTGTGTGTGAGTGTATATGAGTGTATGTGAGTTTTTTTGTGTTTTTTTTTGGGTCCATTAGTTGTTTAAGCAGGGGAAATTTCAGTCATAGACGACTGGTCTTCCTCATTCCACTGCTGGTCGATAGAAAGCCCGAGCCTACACTTTTACCGACCCAAGGGATTTTTAACCTCCCACACCACATAGACATGGTATGAGAGCAACCAGCCTTTGATGACGCTGTAAGTTATACACAGCGGTGGAAATCCAAATTGGCAGAGCTGGGGGCATGGGGAATCGAACATCCAACCCTCAGATTAGGAGTCTGACCTAGAAAAAAGTCAGACACTCTAACCACTCCGCCACAGAGAACTCCACAGTTGAGTATGTGTGTGAGTATGTGTGTGAGTATGTATATGTGTGTGACTGAGTGTGTGTGAGTTTATGTGTGTGAGTATGTGTGTAAGTATGTGTGTGAGTATGTGTGTGAGTGTATGTGAGAGTGTATGTGTGAGTATGTGTGCGTGTCTGAGCATGAGTGTATGTGTGTGATTGTGAGTGTCTGAGTGTATGTGAGTGAGTGTGTGAGGATGTCTGAGTGTATGGTGTGGGAGTATGTGTGACTATATGCGTGAGTGTCTGAATGTATGTGTGTGAGAATGTGAGTGTGTGAGAGTGTATATATGCCTGAGAGAGGTTTGGCGGCCGAAACCGGAAGTAGATGGACGATGGGGCGTTTAGTTCTGGAGCGCGCCGCCGGGTGGCGCATTGTACAGGCCTTTAATGAGTGGATGGCGCGCCCAGTAAAAGCTATGATAACACCCCCTCCCCTCACCCCCCAGCCCCCACACACATGCACAAATCTCTTGCAGCGACCCACCCCTCACACTACTATCACATTTCCCCACCCCTATCACCACACACACACACACATCCATACACAAATCACTGCCAGCCACCACCCCCCACTCCCTCTCACCCCCCCCCCCCCCTTCCACCATGGAGACGACAGCCCCATTTCCCAACACTCACGGCGATCATCAGATAACTCGGCCAAACTAGTAATCAAACACTAATTAATTAATGAATTGGTTAATTAATTAATACGCGGCTTCCTGACAATGTAGCGTTCACAGACTTGTACAAAATGTATCACATGTTGTGGCTTCCGGTAGGAATCCTCACTTGTTAATATATTTATATTATCCACATTACCTTCGTGTAGAGGTAAGACAATGACAGCACGTAAAGCACATCGACGAATTCTAAGCCACTAAGAGGTTTGTTGTTGTTTCACGTCCTAGCAACAACCATAGTTATATCAGGACGTGTGCCGACTTGTGACAGTGCATACTCATGGCGACTTTATAGTGGTCCCACTGAGAGACCAGGCCACCGGCACCATGATATGATATCCCACGGTCACATTATGCTGATACTGTGAAAACCAGTTCTTGTCCTATCCTATTAATGCTGAGCTCCAGGCTAGGTAGCGACAAATATCAATTTTATAAGTTTGACTCGGGTCTGATTTGAACTCCCGACCTTCCGCACAGGAGGCCCGTACTCTACCGATTCGGCTACCGCGTCCTGCACACATAGGTCACTCCCCTGTGAATGTACTCGTACCGCTACTAATAGTACTATTAAATATAAAATAACGGTGATGATAATAATAATAAGCTTAAAGTGCATCGTCCGATGAAGCATCGAATTTTCAAAACCAAAATCTACATTTGATTCTATGTATCTAACTTAGATACTGCTGCACTTATTAAGCATTTGTTGCAACATGGAATCGAATACTGAGTCAATTTAAGAGAACCGGTTACCACCATATAAGCTTATAGTGTCAGAGTTTTGCTAATTTAACATGTTTTGTTGTTGTACATTACTTGTTTAAGTAGGGAGAAGTTGAATCGCAGATGATTGGTCTTCCTCATTCCACTGCTCCTTGCCCTATCCTAATAATGCCGAGCGGCTGGCTAGGAAGCGACAAGTATCAATTTTTAAGTCATTCGTTTAACTCGACTAGGGTTCCCACAATCTACCAACATGGGAGACGGATGCTCTAACTCATTCGACCACCATTTCTGGTTTACACTTTAAATTTCTCAAAAGGTAGCCATTTAAATTAAAAGATACTTCAAACTAGAGTAAGGTAGATTATGACAATCAATCGAATATAATGATCTCATAAAAATGACAGAAGCTTAAAACCATTGGACTATGCAACTTTAATAATAATAATGAAGATGATGATGATGATAATGATAAGTTTTTAATAATAATAATGATAATAATATGCACACACTAAATGTTTTCAGACCATTGCTGAGGACATAGAACAAGATAAATAAATGAGACCAAGAATGGACAGAGCAATTTATATTTTAATAGAAACCCTGGATAAATTATTAGTAAAGTAGGGTCTATAAGCATGGAACACATAGACATAGACACATACAGGTATACACACACATACACACACAATGGGTCTGCGTTGATCTTCCTCTGAAGATCAAAAGGCACATAAGTTCATCCTGACTCTAACAGTAATATAACAAAAAGGTTTTTAGTTTTTTTTCAAAAGCACCCAAAATAATTAACCAGATAGATACAATACCTAAACATAGGCTTTGATAGTCCGTTTATGTGTGAAGAAAGGGCAGAGCAGGGGGTGCCGGGGGAGGGGGGGGGTGCAGAGTCGTGTGTGTATATATATATACAGATTAATTATGTAAGACTTACCTGTGGTATAGTTTAACACATAATAGTTGTTTTACCGAGTCCTATAGCCTCGGCTTAGTTTACTACAGGGAGATGTAGCATTTCCAGTCAAACAATGTTTACCCTATTTACCAAAATTATGTCTATCTTTCCTAATCCCTTCGGTGGCCCGAAGCTCATCTACTCCCAATGGGATGGGCGGGTGGGAAGTGTACTAACATAAGCCGAGGCTATAGGACTATGTAAAACAGCTATTATGTGTTAACAATAATTAATCTATTTCACCTCATCCCCTAGCCTCCTGGCTAATTATAGCACAGGGAGATGTTTACATAATCATAATTTCGGTTATTTCAATTATTACAATTATTCAAATATATTTCATTATGTTCAATATGTTCAATTCCATGAATCTACTTCCTAAGAAGTTTTGTGGCAATATCTTGACTGTCCACTTTCTTATTGTACTGTTTGGCGAAAGCCTGAGAAGTCTTCCATCCTGCATTGTTAAGGATGGTTTTAATGGAAACTCCTAAACTCCTCACATTAGACGCCACAGTTATCCTGGTGGAATGTGCCGCATATTTGTCAATGTTAATGCCTGCTGTAGACATCACTTTCAGAGTCCATCTCTTAAGTGTGTCCCTTACAATGGGACCGTAAGGTTTTATGTAACTTAACAATAACTGGTTATTTTGTCTTAATTTCTTAGTATGAGATATGTAGGCTTTAATAGCCCGAACAACACAAAGTTTTCTGTTATCATGGAACGCTTTCAGTGTAATCAAGGAAAACGGGTCTCCTAACCTGTTTGATTTTAATAGTTTGGAAAGTTCAAACATAATTTCGAAATTTCAATCTTATCTTTGCTTAATGCTATAACAGTTTGTCCTCTGTGACCCGTAATCAGAAGGATTAGGATAGCTACCTTAAATCCTAAGTCCCGTAAGGCCAGATCTTCATTATGTGGCCAATCTTTGAACAACTTAAACACAAGTGACACATCCCAGAACCTGGAATATTTTTGTTTTGGTGGATTTCGCTCATAAACCGATCTTAGAAACCAATGGATAACATAATGCTTACCAACTGTTTGCCCTTCTATTCTAGGTAGGACTACCAATAGGGCACAACGGGCTGTATTAATAGCTCTGAAACCTAGCCCTTCATCTTCTAGAGTTCATAAGAAACTTAATACTTGAGCCAAAGAAGGCCTTAGACTATCAATTTTTGCTACTAAACAAAACAATTTGCATTTCCTTAACTAGTTTGCATAAAGCTTAACTGTTCCTGGTCTCCACGCTGATGACACCAGTCTCTAACATAACTTTATCGATACCGAAAGGTTCCAAATGTTTTCTCAGCAGAGGAATGCCACCAAGGGTTTGGAACTGACGTTTTCCCTTCTTGCCAACGGCCAGCTGTGGGTCAGGTTGTTTGGCGCCCCTTGGAACGTGATGTGTTGCCTGGCCCAACCCTTCGCTGCTGCCAGCCAAGGTTGGGTTTTCCACAGGGGTGCCACCAGAACTGCTGTGGCCCCGTCCTGGTGTAGCTTTCGGACCACTCGGCCCACCAAACTGAATGGGGGAAAAGCATAAAGAAATGGTTATCCCAGTCGAAGCTGAAAGCATCTACTCTCCAAGCCTCCAGGTCTGGATGCCAGGAGACATACTTCCCTAGCTTACAATTCCTGCATGAAGCAAACAAATGTTACAATGTCCCCCAAATGTTACAAATTTGTTCAACAATTTTGGGGGAGAGGCTCCATTCTAAGTGGTCATGAAAACATCTGCTACACCTGTCTGCCACTATATTATCTTTATTGTATGGCCAGCCAGATATCTCTGGCTTCCGCCCATTGGCAAATCCGTTTAGCTAACTCGTTGCATTTAACTGCATTCTGCGCACGTAAGGGAGTGCCATTAAGTTGTCAGTAAACAATTTTACACAAGATTTCCTGGTTGTCGCTAGACTGCGCAAACCCAGAAGAATGGCTTTCAGTTCTACGACATTAATGTGGTCATCTGCTTCTGTAGTCAACCATCTGCCTCCTGTATCCATGTTACCCTCCTGGACTCCCCAGGCCTTGAGTGAGGCATCTGTGCTTATTTCTAGCTCTACTTCTTCCAGCTGCATTTGTTGCGGTGTTCCCTTAATATTGGCCAGCCACCAATTTAAATCCTCCATCCCATCTTGTGAAATGATCATATTCCTATCAAAATTTCCTTTCGCTAGTTTAAGCGCACAGTTTTAATCTATTTCCAAAGATTTAATGTGTGCTGGTGTGTATTTCAGGCCATGAGCATAAGCTATCATGATCCCTATGATTGCTGCTACTCTCCTGATTTTTACTTTCTTTCTTATTTTTAAGATACCAGTTGCAAAGTCAACAAAGTTCTCTGTTTTATCTTCGTGATGGTGTTGAGATTGAACCCTAGAAATTTAATTTCTTGTGTAGGTTTAAGGATAGATTTCTTATTGTGTACACAGAACCCTGCTTCTGTGAGTTCTGTTTTAAGAGCCTGTAATTCTAACTGGCAACCCTTTTCTGTGTCAGAAATGACAAACGACTCATCTATATATGGAAAAGAAATGACTCCCCCCTTAATCTTGCCTAGATTGGCTTCAACAGTTTAGTAAAAACCGAGGGCAAACCCACAGCCCATTGGGCATACAAGTGTAATCATACAATCGATCTTTCCAAACAAACCACAAATATTTTCTAAAAATGAAAATTTACCGAGACTGAATAGTAAGCATGTTTCAGATCTATGCTCCCTTTGTTATTAAATCTAACGCCGTTTTTAATGAAAACATTTTAAAATGTTCAAAAGTTACATGTTTGTTGAGTTCAGTAAGATCCAGTATTACTCTGGATTCGGCTTTTTTCTCAGGAAGATATTAGAGATGAATTCCCCTCTATTGTGACCCATTTCTACAATCACACTTTCCGAAAGCAATTTCTCTACTTCTAAATCTGCCTTTCTCTCCTCCAGTTTACCGAATTTGTAAGGAACTAGTAGTCGGTCTTGTTTTGGTAAAACGTTGAATGGAATTTCAATCCCTTCTACCAAGCTAAGAATTTCTGCCAAATTGGTAAGCTCAGACCAAGATTGCCCACAGTTGGCTACATTGCCCGCAATGAACTTATAATTGACCAGTTCTTGTGGTACGGGAGAAGCAGCAGCTGGGTCTATTTGCCTCCTCCCCTGTTGAAACTCTGGCCTCGACTTGAGGAGTAGCTGGTCCGCCGAAGTTGGGCATTTTGACCTCGCTCCAGCCAAACGAGTTCTTCTGTGATCTGCCATGGAAGGGAGGTCCGCTTGGACCGAAGCCAGTTCTGCCTCCTCTGAACGCCCCTCTCTTGGAGTGATCAATCCTATGTTTCTTGGCCTTGTAAGCATCCTCGACCTTACGCTTGGTTCCCATCTGTTTGCCACACTTTGAGCCTGACTCCACCCTCTTAAGCAGTGCTTGGAGTTGCCCCCCAAATATCAAGGTCTTGTCCCAGGTTTTGCCCTTAATGGGTTTCAGTGGCATGAAAAGAATAAACTCTTTTCTCTTTTTGTCCTTGACTCGCCTTGACCTGGTAATCTCCTTACCAGCATCTGTTGTCACACCTTTATATGTTCTCAAACGTATGGAACGTCGCAAAGGTGCTGGCTGCTGCTAACAGCTCCAGCCCATCACTCATGCCTTCTGCCAATGTGGTGAATTTATGCTCATTGGACATACGATTCGCCACTGGGACAATCGCTGCCATTGCTGACAGAATGGCTGTCTTCAGAATGTGACGCATGTGTTCATACCTCTTCATTTGATCGGTCATGATCACATCTGAATCCATTTCACGAATGAATGATTCCTTCACACCCTTGATACCAGTGTACTTCTCAGCACCCTCACCAATCACTTCAGTAGGTTTGAAAGTATCAAAGTGGCCCTCTAAGGCTGTCCCTCAGCAAGGAACGCACACGCATAGAACTTTTAGGATCCAGGATTTTCTTTTTGGAATCCTTTGCTAGTCTCTTCTCCATGACACCATCAGCCTTGGCATCTGAGTCTGAGGAACGGAAAGAAGAGGAATGTCTCTTCTTAGATTTCTTTTTCTTCTTGTGCTTTTTCACCTTCTTGGATGTGACCTTAGGTCGCTGACATCTGTCACCTTCGAAGAGCCCCGACTCAGATGCTGTAGAATCTGAGTCATGTTTCGCTTTCTTTTTCTTGGATTTCACTGGTACACAATGCGTGGTTGACTGCTGTGACACCACTGACACAGCCCCTTCCGAATAACTATCGGGAACATCATGGGTTCATGTAAGTTTACGAGGGTCCAATTGTTGTTGTATTTTCCACGCCAGTAGTTGTCCAGGCGTGCCTCTATTGACGGTTCAAGTCCCGCCTGCAGTGCTCCGCTCGCGCCCGGTATGGAGTCAACCAGGGCCATTACTTCAGGTCTAGCTGACCTACTTGCTACTGCATGCAGGTCTGGCTGACTTGCACTATCATCAGGCTCGTCGTCTGATTGGGGTTCTGCTGGTGGTACCACCGCTCTGCGCTGTTTGGCCGCCATCTGCAAAAACACGACTATTATTAGCAAAACCTCCTAGACCCCCATAAGGTACAAAAAAATACTCCTAAAATTTAAGGCCTACTACAAAATATTTGGGCAGCTATTCCCCTTATTTTTGAGTATAATATACATATATAGACATGTATGTATGCACTAGTGTACGCAGCGTCTCCCCATAACTGTGCCGAGGAGCCTATCCCTCGTCTTGGTAGCCAAGTAGCAGAGCTACCCCGAAACTCAACCAGAACCGAGCCCCATACAAAAAAAACAGTGGCTCAAAGAACGACCACCCCACGGGGGACTGACGTTGACAATTCGTCTGGTCGGTTGTCTCAGGTTCGCCCTGAGGGCGGGAGCGGCCACGCCATGAACCGACAACTTGGCCAGCGTTCCATACGCTGGTCAACACCAAAAAAGGCAGGCCACTAAAGTAGCCACCTATATAAACTAAAAGGAGAAACTCTCATGTAAAACTGGGTAATAAAGCAAAGTTCTCTGCTCACTTTTCCTACACCCTCTCTCGGCGAGTTGGAAACGCAAACTGTTCGACCGGAAATGCTACATCTCCCTGTACTATAATTAGTTATGAGGCTAGGGGATGAGGTGAAATATATATATATATATACGTGGCACAAGCTAGAGTAAGGTTAATGACCGATCAACAACTCTTATCGGACTGTTTCAACTCGAGTTTTTATATATTCATATATATATATATGTATATACATATATATATATATATATACATACAAATATATACACATGTATGTGTATATATTTGTACATATATATACATATGTGTGTATATTATATGTCCAATGCGACTGACACTTGTCAACATCCGGTGGAGGTGAGGAGGGCCACAGGTGGCGTCACCGGTACAGTGATGGGTCTTACGGAGTATAACAATATGATAATAATTCCCTTACACATCTTTATACTTGCATAATGCGCTATACATCACATATATATCACAACTCTAGTTGAAACAGCCGGGTAAGAGTTGTTGATTGGTCATTGACCTTATTCTAGCTGGTGGCCACACTTTGCAATACAGTGGACACACAAAAGGAAGTCACAAAGAAAGCGAACAGACACAAGCTCCTCAACATTACCCCCTTTACATGACGTGGTCGCCGCGCGCGCACACATACACTCACACGCGCACACACACATGCAGTCTCACACACACACACACACATACACACGTGCACACACACAGACACATACACACATAGACACACGCGCCCGACAGTGCGCCCTTTTTCTGTCATCCTCTTCCTCCTCTCTCGATCTCTCACTCCCTACTTGCTGTAACTTGGCAAATACAAGCACCATTTATTTGCATCTGGAGTCCAGATGTTGCTAGTTCTACAAAGGTTGCACCTATAGTTTACAGTCAGGTGACTTGGCGGCACTCAAAGCGAGGCTAAAAACCAATTACCACCCCCTCCCACATGTCCATACTTATTACCTACAAATAAAATGCTGTATTTAAATCGATATAATAATATTAATAACACCAACAATATAAGGAATGCTACACAGACAGCGATTCTTAGCGCTACTTAATCGGACATGCGCTGGTTCTTTATTAATTAATATTTCAGTCAACTATAGTGGTCTGTCCGCTATTATGGTCATATTAATCAAATTTGAACAAACCATACCAACAATGCCACGCTGTATTGGTCTGTCTGCGATTTTGGACTGTCCGTTTAATGGCGTCCCACTGTATGTATGATCGACAGTTTCGTTTTACATTTACAAATGCAGATTTGTGTGTTCTCTCTCTCTCCCTCTTTCTCTCTCTCACACACACTCTCTCTCTTTCTCTCTCTTCATAATATATTAATAATACAGACATTATGATACAGATGTTTTGTCTTTTGTCAAGTTATGCTATTTTTAGGCATTTGAATCACCTGGCAGCTACGCTTATATTACATATGGAATATGTCCAACTTCAGACGGGAACTTAATGTGCCCGACTTGCGCCGACAGACGCTGAACCGACCATATTGTACGCAGGCTCACTGGGCGGATTTATCTAGATCCGGTCGGCTGGTTTATAGGTCTTGCCGACTTTATATCATTTTACACAATCCACACACACACCATTGCTAATGGTTTTTTTCCAATTCATGTGAAGTAAAGTTCGACTGAATCTGGCTTAAAAACACTGCATCGACTCCTCTAAGGTAGGTGAGGAGGATTCTGAGTGTCGCTTCAGTGTGAATATTTTACTCCGCAATGTGACTGCATATCCTTGTTCACACCGACAGTCGGAGACACTGTTCAGTCGCTGATGATGTTCACTTGGCTCCAGTTAGCTGTGCGTTAGAGACACTCAGTTGGCCTCCCTGCTCACACTGCACTGACAGTCGAAGACAGTGTTCAGTCGAAGACGATGTTCAGTCGGCCCCAGTCGGTGGCCACAAAGTTGGCCTGCTCACACCGCACCAACAAATGTTCAGTCAGAGACGATATGTAGTCGGCTCCAGTCGGTGGCCACAAAGTTGGCCTGCTCACACCGCACAGACAGTTGGAGACAATGTTCAGTGACAGACGATGTTCAGTGGGCGCCAGTCGGTGGCCACAAAGTTGGTCTGCACACACCGCACTGACAGTCGAAGATGATGTTCAGTCACAGACGATGTTCAGTCAGCTCCAGCCAGTGGCTACAAAGTTGGCCTCCTCACACTGCACCGACAGTCAGAGACAATGTTCAGTCACAGATGATGTTCAGTCGGCTCCAGTCGGTGGCTACAAAGTTGGTCAGCAAACACCGCACCGACAGTCGGAGACGATGTTCAGTCACAGACGATGTTCAATCAGCTCGAGTCAGTGGCCTGCTCACACTGCACCGATGGTCAGAGACTGTTCAGTCACAGAGGATGTTCAGTCGGCTCGAGTCTGGCCACAAAGTTGGCCTGCTCACACTGCACTGACTGTTAGAGACAATGTTCAGTCGGCTCCAGTCTGTGACCACAAAGTTGACCTGCTCACACTGCACCAACAGTTGGAGACGATTTTCAGTCAGAGACGATGTGTAGTTGGCTGCAGTCGGTTGCCACAAAGTTGGCCTGCTCACACTGCACCGACAGTCGGAGACAATGTTCAGTCAGAGACGATGTTCAGTCGGCCCCAGTCAGTGGCCACAAAGTTGGCCTGCTCACACTGCACTGACAGTCAGAGACAATGTTCAGTCACACTCACAGACGATGTTCCTCGGCCAGGTCGGTGCACTCAGTCCACCACATCAGTCTCAGTCACGTGACCACCGTTTCAGTTGGCACCGACAGCCAAGCTTTGAAATCGACCGGGTCAGTTAAAGCCAGACAGACAATGTTGGTCCCTCTCCGCTCGGAGGAGGGCTGTAAGTACCAGCAGCATGATGCATCTTTCACTATTACCTAATAGCATTAGCCCTGCTTCAAAGTCCACTCACTTATAACACTGACCAAAATAAGGGACAATTAAAGGAAGAAATCGACAATTTGCTAAGTTTCTCGAAGTAAAAATAGGCTTCTTGCAGCATGTCTGCCTACACCTTTTGTGTGTACCGTATTTCTTCTATTAGCAACTTGAATGAGAATAAACAGATTTATTTTGCTTTGGAAATATGGGAAGGCATTACCTTTTCACAGATAGCCAGATAGATAGTTGGTAGGTTGCTTCTGATGTGTGCATCACATGCACCCCCCCCCCTGTTTTTGTAATGTTTTGTCAATTATTTTCTTTGAAAACGATTTTAGAAAAAAAATATTGAAAATGATTTTTTGTAACATTATTATTATTATTGTTGTTATTATTATTATTATTATTATTATTATTATTATTATTATAATAATAATAATATTTTACACTTCATTTATATTTTTTAAAAGGGGGTTCGTTTGTTCGTTTGAAAAGTTAACTTAATATTTTCTCTATGAAATGCTTAATTAAATAGGTCTTTTTTTACTTTTTTATAATGCCTTCCGACAATCTCAGTTGCGTACGCTCTGCAACCAGCGAATCCTGCTGCGAAGCAGCCCCAAAGGTCGCCGGAGGTTGACATATAAAAGACTATATAAAAGGAAGAATTACGGCACAGATACAGCAAAGCCCTATAAAACCTTGTGGAAGAATTGCGGCACATGCTTAAGCCTTTACAAAACATGACCTTCAACCTTGTGAAAACCGTACCCAAGGTCATCTATCATTTCTGTACAAAACGAAATAAGTTTCTCTTTCCTTCTTTTAATTTTGTTTGCTTCTTTGTTTAAATAATAAATAAGCTAATTCCTACAAATAGACCCAAAGGAAGCAGACTAATAATAATTAATAACAACAAATGACGGAATATGAGCAAATAAATGACCAAATTAGATATTTAAAAGATATGACAGCAAATAAATAGGGGGGGGACAGATGAAAAATAATAGATACAAACATTTTTAAAGGAGGGGGCGAGAGGAAACAGTCGGTCAGATATTAATGCTCACTGCAAGCAGTGGAACCTTTGCAGACAGCAGCCTACTCTGGCTTACCTAGGCGAGCCAGTCAGGGCTGTCATCCAGATACATGGCCATACGCACCAGGTGCGCCCTCTGTAGGCGATGCACCACACCACTGTCTTGTAGTCAGGTCTCCGGGTTCCGCTGCCCGCCTGCCGCCGCCTGCCCGGCCGCCTGCCCCGTTGCTTGTCCCGCCACATGGCCGGCCGCCGACCCTGTCCCCAGCCCCGCCCCCTGCCCCGTCCCCTGCCCCAAGCCCTGCCCCGAGCCCTGAGAGCTGCTCGTCGATTGCAGTCTCGCCTTGGAGTCACGTGGTTGCGGGAGAACCACCTTGTGCTGTCCCCTGGTGTTGATGTAGGACGCCATGAGCATTGTCACTTCGAGGATCTGTAGAGCAGAGCAGAGGAGGGTAGAGAGGGTTATTTATTTATACCGGACTGGTTATACTTATACTGTAGCATGAATGAAGTGTTTGCATTTTTTTATAATTGGTATAGGCAGTTAGTTTGTGTTTTATATACGGATGTTGGTTGGTTGGTGGAGGTTTACATCCTTGAAACATCTAAGGCCATATCAGGATAGGTACCAACTTGTGACAGTGCAAACTCATGGCGACTTTATAGTGCTGCCCCATTGGGAAATCAGGCCACCAGCACCATGACCCAATATCCCACTCAGTCACATTATCCAGACACTCAAGCTAACCAGTCATTGCCCTATTCTATTATTGCGTATTAATGCCGAGTGCCAGGCTAGGAAGCGACAAGTATCAATTTGATATAAGTCATTGGTTTGACTCGACCGGGAACGAAACTCCCGATCTACCGCGCTCTCCTGATTCAGCCACCATGTTCCATACTTCAACGGACAACTCTGCATCCAGACCCCAATGTTGTCCTGGCATAACAGGGTGTCCTGTCAGCGGTCGGGTCATAAAATGAGACAAATTCAGTTTGTACGTTGAAAAGTTGTTCGCACATGTCGAGTGAGGGGGGGGGGGGGGGGATGCCGTCGACGGGTCGTTAAAGAGCTACTGCATGCACCTCAATGTTGATTTAACAGGATGGGAAAATAATAGTATGAATAAACACACTCTCCTTATTAGTCAAATCAAAGACTTGCCAAATTGGTATTTGGCACCTGACACTTAGTATTATTAAAACAAAGCTAGGACTTGTTGGCTCTGTGTCAGAATAGTGGAATCCAGTGGAATACCGGGTCATAGTGCTACAGCATGGAATCCCAATGGGACAGCACTATAAAGACGTCGTGTGTGTGCACTGTCTCAAGTCGGAATCTGTCCTAGATCTCAGATGGTGTTCGGATAAAAAAAACAAAAAAAAAACAACGATATTAAAAAGGTGATTGTCGTCTGCTGCCACTAAATGTCAGCTGGCGAGAAAAGATTATTCACTGAAATATGCTAACAGTAAGACACTTGAAAGTTGTCTGGATTCGGTAAAACAACACAAACAAAACAAAAACAAAAACTACCAACAAATCCTTAATGTCCACTCGAATCGTCCTAGTAACAAAGACGGCATTTATCAGCAATAAATGACATGTAAAAATTAATTCATCACTTAATTTTTTTAAAGAGACAAATAATTGTTAAAAACAAAAGCACAAAAATAAGCAAATCGTTAATATCCACTGGAATCATCTTCGTAACAAAGACAATATTTATCGGTAATAAATGACGTGTAAAAATTAAATCATCACTTAATAAACAAAATAATTTAAGAGACAAATAATAATTAAATTATGAGTAAAAGGTTGAAATTATGAGGGGAGGGGGAAATGGAAGGATTCAGTGAGCCTGACCTGAGAGTTAAAGAACTCCACTAATAAGAACCAGCCCGTGATGGCATTACCTATTCACAGACACGAGAGTCTGATGAAATAATGTTCGCTAAATACGTTAAATTCTCCCGACTCGGAGGAGACATTTAAATACCACATTATTTCATGAACTGCCATATTACACAGCGACTGTCTGGTGTAATGCCATTAAAATAATCATTCTTAATTCTTTCTGCCATGCAGAGCTAACGATTACGGCAATAAGATTGCCACGATAACACTTGCATTAAATTGTAATATGAGGGATTGGGTGAATGTCACAGCTGAAGGTGTGGGGGTGGAAGGGAGGGGAAGGGAGAGGGAAGGGAGGGGATAGGAGGGGAGGGGAGGGGAGGGAAGGGAGAGGGAGGGGAGGGGAGGGGAGGTGAGGGGAGGGGAAGGGGAGAGGGGAGAGGGGGCGAGGGGTGAGGGGGAGAGGGGGAGAGGAGGGGGCGGGAGAGGAGGGGACGGGACAGGACGGGACAGGACGGGAAGGAATTGGAGGGAAGGGGAGGGAAGGGGAGGGGGGTGGAGTGGAGGGGAGGGGAGAGAAGAGAAGAGAAGAGAAGGGAAGGGGAGGGGAGGAGGGGAGGGGGTAGGGGGTAGGGGAACAAGGGGGGTGGGACCAGTAGGCCTACTACTATTACTACTATTGTGGTACGAAAGACTGGAATAAACGTCGTCATGTGACAAGGAGTGTTAGGGGACCAGTGCAAGTGACAAATAACAGCCTCACTGTATGTATCCAGCGGCAAGATTGACCCAACACTTCGGCGTGAATGAATGGTAAACACTGCCATGTTACAAGGAAATAAGGCTAGGGGACCAGTGAAATTTCTGGCATGAAAACCTGAAATAAACTTTGCCTTTTTAAAAGGAAAGCAAAGAACTAGTGCTTGTGACAGATAATAACCTCGAAGGATCCAACAGCAAGATTGCCAGAATACTGTGGAATGAAGAAATGGGTAAATGGAACCATGTCAAAAGGAAGGCTAGGGGGCCAGTGCTACTTCTGGCATGAAGGAATGGGTAAATGTTGCCATGTACAAAGAAGGCTAATGGACCAGTGCGACTTCTCGTATGAAGGAATGGGTAAACATCACCATGTACAAAGGACGCTAAGGGTCCAGGACTACATCTGGCATGAAGGAATGGGTAAGCATCGCAATGTACAAAGAAGGCTCGGGCAGCAGTAGATCTGGTATGAAGGAATGAGTAAACATTGCCATGTACAAAGAAGGCTAGGGGCCAGCACTACATCTGTCATGAAGAATGGGGAAATGTTGCCATGTACAAAGAAGGCTAGGGGACCTGTGTTACTTCTGGCATAAAGGAATGTGTAACTGTCGCCATGCACAAAGAAGGCTAGGAGACCAGTGTTACTTCTGGCATGAAGGAATGTGTAAATGTCGCCACGTACAAAGAAGGCTAGGGGACCAGTGTAACTTCTGGCATGAAAGACTTAGATCAATTTCGCTGTGCGACAAGGAAAGGAAAGGAAGCAATATTGTCACTAGTGACAAATAACAGTCTCACAGTATCTAGCAGCAAGATTTTCAGAACACTTGGGCATGAAGAAATAAGTAAACATTGCCAGGTTACAAGAAAAAGGGCACTACTACTCAGTCATCTTGGCCGTATTCATTACGATCAACTGCTAAATAATATTAAACGGGACAAAAAGCAATGGTGTAGGTAGTGTTCCGAGCAGCCGCCAGGGGTTTATTGATTGGAGCCGTGGGGTGCATGCGGGGATATCCGGGGTCGAGACCTGACTACAGCTCACCACTGCCAGAAAGCCACCACTGCAGTCAGGGGAGGGAGGGGAGGGGAGGGGAGGGAGGGAGGGGAGGGGGAGGGGAGGGGAGGGGAGGGGAGGGGCGGGCGAGGGGAAGCGAGAGGGGAAGAGGGGAGGGAGGGGGAGGAGGGGGAAGAGGAAATAGGAGAAGGAGACAGAGGAGGAAGGAGGAAGGAGAGGAGAGAAGAGGAGAAAGGAGGGAGGAGGAGGGGAGAGGAGAAGAGGAGAGAGGAGAGAGCGAGAGGAGAGGGAGAGAGGAGAGAGGAGAGAGGAGAGAGGGAGAGAGGAGAGAGGGGAGAGGAGCGAGGAGAGGAGGAAGAGAGGAGAGAAGAGAGAGGGATAGAGGAGAGAGGGGAGAGGAGAGAGGAGAGAGGAGAGAGGAGAGAGGAGAGAGCGAGGAGAGAGGGAGAGGAGAGAGCGAAGGGACGGGACGGGTGAGGAGGGGACGGGAGAGAATGCAATGAGAGGGGAGGGGAGAATTGAGATGAGCGAAGGGGGAAGGGAGAAGGATAAGGGGGAGGGAGAAGTGAGGATAGAATGGTGGAGAGAAAGGATGAGAGGGGATGGGAGGGGAAGGAAGGGGAGGGGAGTGGAAGTGAGGGGAGAGGAAGGGGGTCGAGCGGAGGGTAAGGATGGGGAGTGGAGAGGAAAAGAAGGACGGATGGAAGAAGGAATAAGAGAGGGAAGCAGAGAGGGAAGCAGAGAGGGAAGCAGAGAGGGAAGAAGAGAGGGAAGCAGAGAGGGAAGCAGAGAGGGAAGCAGAGAGGGAAGCAGAGAGGGAAAGGGGGAGGGAAGGGAGCACATAGCTCATAACCAGACGGGATGGCCGAATGAGTTAGAGCGTCCGTCTCCCGTGTTGGTAGATCGTGGGTTCAAACCCTGGTCGAGTCAAACCAATGACTTTAAAATGTATACTTGTCGCTTCCTAGCCAGGCACTTGGCATTATTAGGATAAGGGAAGGAGCAGTGGAATGAGGAAGACCAATCGTCTGCGATTGAAATTTCCCCTGCTTAAACAACTAATGTACCAACAAAATAAATGAAATTAGCTAACAAAAAATATTGTTCCCACCCATCTGTGCAAACAAGGGGCAATAGTGTATGAGAAATAGGTTGTAATGTAAGGATGCATATAAATGACTGCTATTAGTTTGCTAAATAACGACAGTTAGTATATAATGCAACATGAATAATATTAATAACAATAAATAGTGAATATAACAAATAGAAAAAAATAACAACACATGAGATATTAACAAGAATAACAACGAATAATAAATAGTACAAATAAAAAAAGATTAAGAAATAACATGAGGGGAAAACAGAGCACCTACCCCCAAAAAACAACCCCATCAATTCGTTAACTGCAGTTTCATGTCATTTCAACACCGAAGATCATATTATGACAGGTAGCTTGATTGATGGACAGTCAGCAGCAGTATTCACTCAATATGACATCCTAGTGCTGCCCGACTGGAATACCATTCCACTGGCACCATGACACAAATATGCCGCCACTCAGTCACATTATCCTGACACTAAACTGAACTGTTATTGTACTATCCTAGTAATGCTAAGCACCACGCAAGGTAGCAACAAATAATAATACTGTCACAATACAAAATACACTATTGCAATTAGCTCTTAAGGTAGCGACAAATACTACAGCCACCATATAGACCTATTTCATATGACATCAGCATAGGTATTTAGGTCAGTGCGCGTGCCTTTTGGCTGCAGGACGACACACTGTCACACTGCATACTCAATGGCTATGCGCAATCTTCATACAGAATAAGTGAAATATCTCTGAAACCACACCATCTAGAAACAAACCGCCTGGTACACATATAGAAAACATATTCAACGAATAGATTATATTAAATTTATATGGTTAGGGTTGTGCATTTCTATTAATTTTGAATAAAATAGACGTTTTGCACTGCACATACCGGCAAACTCAATGCATTGTCAATGGTCGTGAGCAATCTTCATACAGGAAAAGTGAAATATCTCTAAAACCACACCATCTAGAAACAAACCACCGGGTACACATATAGAAAACATATTCAACGAATAGATTATATTAAATTGATATGCTTCGGGTTCTGCATTTCTATTAATTTTGAATAAAATAAACGTTTTGCACTGCGCGTACTAGGAAACCCAATGCCATTGTGCCTTCATCCTGCAGCCAAGCTGCGTGCGCATACACAATGTTTATAAACATTGAAAGGGGTCTATATATATATAAGCTCCTATAATTGGGTCTCAAGTGGCGTCCAATTAACTTCCATAATCTATTACAGGTGTAGTCGGGTGCATTGACCTGACCAGGTGAAATTACCGGTGCACATGTAGGTGGTAATAGATGGGTTAATTGCACCTGGTGTTCTCTGTGGCGGAGTAGTTAGAGTGTCTGACTTTTTTCTAGGTCGGACTCCTAATCTGAAGGTGAGTGGTTCGATTCCCTGTGCCCCCACCTCTGCCAATTTGGATTTCCACCGCTGTGTATAACTTACAGCGTCATCAAAGGCCAGTTGCTCTCATACCATGTCTATGTGGTGTGGGAGGTTAAAAATCCCTTGGGTCGGTAAAAGTGTAGGCTCGGGCTTTCTATCGACAAACTGTCTAATGGTGAAAACAAGCCTATTCAGGCTTATCCATGATAGGTAGTATAAATCTTTAAAAAAAAAAAAAAAAAGATAGGTTAATGTTTATGACGCCAGCCCCAGAATGGTTAAAGTGTTGGTTCAGCTCCCACTCTAGGTGCAATGATCCCTTCATTTGCACACACAAAACCACGCCACTGGTGACCTGTCTGTTGACTTTTATTTAGCTTACAAAATTTATACTTGACGCTACCTAGCCTGGCACTAGACATTACTAGGATAGTGCAAGAACGTGTTAGCTCTCTATCAGGATAATGTGATCGAGTGGGATATCGGGTCAAGGTGCCCACGGCCTGATCTTCCAGTGGGGCAGCACTATGAAGTCACCCTGAGTCCGACCTGTCACAAGTCATATCCCATCTGATATGACCTTAAATGTTGCCAGGACATAAAACTCCAACAAGCAAACAAACATTAAATAACTAAATGACAGTGAAACCCTATACTATTATAATCCGCCATAAATTTAACATGAATTTGAATATAACAGGATGATTCGTTCGACACAGAATTCTTTAACTCAAAGGTAATCCAGTAAACGGCACCCCGATTTAGTGTGACCCGGCTGTTTTCGCGATGACTTTGTATGGACCCCAACGATTGCATAATAATGGGGTTTCACTGTCGCGATGCAGTTGTATGGACCCCAACGATCACATTATAATGCGGCTTAACTGTGCCACCTCCGATATGTATGTGTGGCTTTGGTTGGTTGGTTGGTTATTGGGGCTTTACGTCCTGGCAACATCTAAGGCCATATCATGACGGGTACCGACTTGTGACAGTGCACACTCATGGCAACTTTATAGTGGTGCTCCACTGGCAGAACAGGCTGCCAGCACCTTTTTAAAAAAAATCTTTTTCTTTTTGGTCCATTAGTTGTTTAAGCATGGGAAATTTCAGTCATAAACGACTGGTCTTCCTCATTCCACTGCTGGTCGATAGAAAGCCCGAGCCTACACTTTTACCGACCCAAGGGATTTTTAACCTCCCACACCACATAGACATGGTATGAGAGCAACCGGCCTTTGATGACGCTGTAAGTTATACACAGCGGTGGAAATCCAAATTGGCAGCGCTGGGGGCATGGGGAATCGAACCGCCGACCCTCAGATTAGGAGTCTGACCTAGAAAAAACTCAGACACTCTAACCACTCCGCCACAGAGAACGTGACGTGCTATCCCACTCAGTCACATTATCCTGACACTGAGCCAACCAGTCGTTGCTCTATCCTAATAATGTCGAGCATCTGGCTAAGAAGCGACAAGTATACATTTTTATGTCATTGGTTTGACTCTACCAGGGTGTGTGGCATGGTGTAGGGCTGCAGTGTGCTTCTCCCCCTTACACTGCCATATACAGTAAAACCTCTCTATACCGACCCCTCCACAGATCGACCACTCCTCTATATCGATCGCTTTATGTGGGTCCCAGCATATTTACTTGCACTCAAGCAAAAATGAGAGACAAATAAGTGTTCACACTTCCTGTCTACCATTCACTATTTCACTATTTTCAATACCATTGTGAGGATATTCTAACTCTCTAAATCGACCACCTCCCTAAATGGACCACTTAAAGTCGGTCCCATGGTCGGTGGATTTAGAGAGGTTCTACTGTGTATACATATAAGACAATAGCACCCACCTTTGGTTTACTCATGAGGAAGAGCAGGCGGTCAGTTTTGATTGGTCCCAGGTTGGTTTCCGGCGTCGTGCTCACGACGAGCATGAAGTCATGCCGACACCCGCCGAACGTCACCACCCGCTTGTAGTCGTACGTCTCCAGCGCCTTCTGCAACGACACGCCGGGTAACAGCGGCTGTTAGTCACGTGACACAACTCAGCACTCAAAATCAGTGCACAAAATCCCACTGGCATCGGAGGATTTGAAGGGGGGAAAAAAGGTATATATATACACATGATGCCATGGATGGAGTAATACTAATAGGTAATGTGACAGACTAGACAAAGTTATTGAATAGCGTGGTTATTTTCTCTTGTCGATGACCTTTATGATCAACCATAATGTTGAACCTTAAATCATATACACACATTACACACGCACGTGTATGCACACATTGAATAGAGGGGGGGGGGGGGGGACTTATGTGGGGGAGGAGGAGAGGGGGAGAGGGGGAGAGGGAGACAGGGAGAAAAGACCAGATGGAGGGGGAGCGGGAGAGGGGAGAGAAGGGGAGAGGGGGAGTGGGAGGGGAGAAAGGAGAGAGGGGGGGGGTGGGGGGGAGAAGGAGAGAGGGGAACAGGCGAGATGGAGGGGAGAGTGAGAGGGGAGAGGAAAGAGGGAGAAAAGGCGAGATGGAGAGGGAGAGGGAGAAGAATATGGAGAGGGAGAGGGGGAGAAAGAGGTGGAGGGAGAAGGAGAGAAAGAGACGGAGGGAAGGGAGACAGAGAGGGAGAGAGAGGGAGAGGGAGAGAGAGGGAAAGGGAGATGGAGAGGCCGAGGCAGAGGGGCATGGCATGGGTGGCGGAAGGGGAAGGAAGAGGGAGAGTGAGAGGGAGGGGGAGAGGGAGAGGGAGAGGGAGAGGGAGAGGGAGAGGGAGAGGGAGCGGGAGGGGGACAGGGACAGGGAGAGTCAGCCTAATGTATGGCCATTCCAGCATTCACTGTCGTATTATCCAGATTGTCAGCAAATGTGATTTGTAGGGTCAGATGCAACGAATGGCGAAAATCCCAAATGAACTGTGTCGGACTAACGCGAGCTAACTGCATTATCACAGACACTTTACACTATCTGGGAAGAGCGGTATTAAATAGGGCAAACTTCCAACGAGATCTACCTCTTAGTACACAACTAAGTATACAGCCCCCCCCCCCCCCCCCCCCGCACTCCGGCACTTCCCGCACCCCTGCCTCCCGAGGCCAGCCCCACGAATTCTAGCTTTGGGCCGGTGACAGTGGGGCGCTGTGGGAGTGGGAGGCGTGGGGGGGGGGGGCGGTTGGAGTTTTACGTCCTGGCAAACTCTAAGGTAATATCAGAACGGGTACCGACTTGTGACAGTGCGCACTGATGGCGACTTTAATTATAGTGTTGCTCCACTGGGTTGGTGGTTGGTTGTGGGAGTTTTATGTCCTGACAACATCTAAGGTCATATCAGAACAGGTAGCGACTTATGACTGCACACTCATGGGGACTTTATAGTGCTGCCCCACTGGGAGACCAGCCTGCCAGCACCATGACCTGATATCCCACACAGAGTTATGTTATCCCAACACTGAGCCAACCAATCCGTGCCCTATCTTAATAATGTCGAGTGCCTGGCTAGGAAGCGACAAGTACACATTTTTAAGTCATTGATTTTGACTCGACCAGGGTTCCAATCCATGGGCTCGAATCCCACCATTGACCAAAACGGGAGACGGATGCTCAACTCATTCAGACATCCTGTCTGGTACTAGTGGTAGGGAGGGGGGGGGGGGTAATGAGGACAGATAGGGATGGGCAGGACATTAATCAGGCATATACCCTGAAGCACTCATCCACAACTCAGCGCTCCCCTCCACGCACCCCACTGACGACACCTAACAGGACGTCGGACTCAACTAGCGCTTCTCGCTGATACAGCGTCCCACAACCGGAAGTAGGTGTATGGTGTAGTGTAGATACAAGAGTAAAGCTTCTTTTATTTAACAACGCCTCTAGAGCACATTGATTTTCATATCATCGGCTATTGGACGTCAAACATATGGTCATTCTGACATATTTCCTTGAAGGAAACCCATAGGCTACTCTTTCTAATAAGCATCAAAGGGTCTTTCATATGCACTTTCCCACAGGCAGAACATCACATACCACAGACTTTGATGAACCAGTTGTGGACCACCGGTTGTAGGGTAGAAAAAAGATTTACCTCTGACTCCGTTCATAACAACCCTATGTAAAAGTTCGAGAAAATGTGTTTCACTGTTGATGGTCTTAGTTTGGCATCCCTACCTTGTGTTGATAAAAATCCAATAGCTACAATCTGATTGTGTATGTTTCCCCACCATATATTCTCTCGAGTGTTCAAATCATATAATGTTAAGGCATAATGACACAAAATTAGTTCATAATGACACAAAATCAGTTCAAATTGATATCCCCGTCCTGATATGACCATAGATGACCTTAGATGTTCCTAGGACGTAAAACAACAACAAACAAACAAACAAATTGATATCGTCCATGAAGTTTTGTTGGTTTGTTTGTTTATTGTTGTTTTACGTCCTAGCAACATCAACGGTCATATCAGGGCGGGCACCGACTTGTGACAGTGCGCACTCATGGCGACTTTATAGTGCTGCCCCACTGGGATACCAGGCCGCCAGCACCATGACCTGATATCCCACTCAGTCACATTATCCTGACACTGAGCCATCCAGTCCTTGCCCTATCCTAATAATGTCGAGTGCCTGGCTAGGAAGCAACAAGTATCAATTTGTAATTCATTGGTTTGACTCGAACAGGGTTCAAACCCACGATCCCATGGTCTACCAACACGGGAGACGGACGCTCTAACTCATTCGGCCATCCTGTCTGGTCAGTCCATGAAGTAAATCTGCCATGTTTCATGTTTCAATCAACTAGTTCACCACCTCTTGCTGACCTAGATTCGACTATTACCCAGGAACCTCTCAACTTCCTACCAATGGCCACCATGTGGATATGTGGGCTCTGTCAATTCAAACTTTAAAATGTATTCATCTACTGGAATTAATCTACCAATCAGTTCAAAAGTTGAGGGTAAATATTAGAAGGTATGTGAAGAATATATTTTTCTTCTTACTATCTTACTCTTAGATTAAGAATTCATGTCCTTGTTCATACGTGCACGCATGCACGCATACACGAACGCACGCATGCACACATTCATTTTATTAATATTCTGAATTCTTAGTTAACACGCACGCACGCACGCACGCACGCACGCACGCACGCACGCACGCACGCACGCACGCACGCACGCACCCACCAGGGCCTATATGCAGGAGTCGGTGGTATTCGGTGATAGTGAGCCGAAACGGTGGTAGCCGGGAATTTCCCGGGTAGGGTCGAAAAGTTGGATGCGCGAGTCGGTGATAGGCCTAACACCAAAGGCTTAACCGGTGGTACCTTACCTCTGATAGATAGGAGGTATAGTGAGTTTATTAGGCCAAAATCTATTCAATGGTGTCATATTTAACATAATTACATACGCAATAAGTGACATTTTATCAATTTAACCCTAAATTTGAACCCTCCTTAAGGCTACCGCAGCATTGGCGGCGATATTAATAGTTATATTTTCGAATCGACGAACGTACAGTAAACAAACCGCCGCCGCCGCCAGCTGAGCACACTGCATCGATCTAGAAAACCGATGCAGTGGGACCCGTTGTCGTTTACATGCACCCCTCGCTATACCTGCTATGGAAAACGGCGGCGGCGCCGGTTTGTTTACTGTACGTTCGTCGATTCGAAAATATAACTATTAATATCGCCGCCAATGCGGCGGTACCCTTAATAACGCTTCGAATTTAGGGTTAAATTGATATAATTTCACTTATTACGTATGTAATTCTGTTAAATATGGTCGCATTGAATAGATTTAAGCCTAATATATGGGTACAGATACAGAGGGATTTCCCAAATCTATAAATAAATTCACGGGTAGCTATAATCAAAGTGTTGCACGCTTCTGCCTACGACTTGACACAGTTCTCGACGTCGGCGATAGCTACCCGGTAATAGGCTGTACCACCAAAACCCGGTATCACCGACTCCTGCATATAGGCCCTGACTGGTGGACTTCAATCCCATCTCGTCTCGTTTACTATTCAATTCAAACAGCCTGCTATCGCTAACCACGGCTGGCTCCAGGGTCTGATTAATTTGCTACTAGTACTAGTACCAGCTCCTAGGCACTCCAGGTACCAGCAAGGCTCCATGTTGGTATTGACGGGGCGTGGGTGGGGTGGGGTGGGGTGGGGTGGGGAGT
>CM059186.1:87390437-87434523 GCA_030323885.1 Branchipolynoe longqiensis | reverse complement strand
GGGAGGGGGGTAAGGGGATAAAGGGGGAGGGGGATGCGAGGGCAGGGCAGGGCGGGTGGGAGGGGGGCACCCGGCCGCCCCCGAGCCGAGTGGCGGGACGAGCAGCTCACGGTGCCGGGAGGTGACGCTGCGGGAAGTTGGCGATCGCAGTGAGATGTCTCGGCGCTGTAATTCATCACGCCCCGCTGACAGGTCAGTAATATCGAGTCACTCAGATCCGGGCACACTAGAACTGGCTCCCACCGAGCAGCTCACCGTCACCGCCACTATCACCACGGCACACACTACCATCACCACCTCTACTACACACCATACACCACCACCACCTCTACACACCACCATCGTCACCACCTCTACACACCACCACTACCACCGCATCTGCACACCACCGCCGCCACCTCTACACACCACCGTCACCACCTCTACACACCACCACCACCACCTCTACACAACACCATTACACATCACCACCGTCACCACCTCTACATATCTCCACTACCACATCTACACACCACCACCACCACCTCTATACACCAACACCACCGTCACCACCTCTACGCACCACCGTTACACACTACCACCACCACACATTACCACCACCACCACCACCACCACCACACACCACGCACCACCATCACCGCCTCTACACACCACTACACACTACCACACAACACCAGCACTACACACCACCACCGTCACCAGCACTACATATCAGCATTACCACCACCATCACCACCACCACCAATACACACTGCCACCAATACACATTACCACCACCGTCACTACACACTACCACCACTACACAATATTACCACCATCACCACCCCCACTACACACTACCACCACCACCACCACAACCACAACCACCACCACCACCAACAACAACCTAATTTTAACACCACCACATGCTACCACCACCACACCACGAACAGTCCTTGCGCTCGGACTGCGCGCATCACCCGCGCATTGCGACAAAACCGTGCTCATCACACACACACACACACACACACACACACACACACACACACACACACACACACACACACACACACACACACACCTCCCCCCCCCCCTACACACCTCCACACCGAAATGGCGCGCACAACTGCCCGGCGTGTGCGGTCAAAGCGAGGCGGTGCGCGTGGAATGTGTGGAATGCGCGGTATGCGTCGACTGGATGCGCGGGAGGTTGCGTCAGTCCAATCGTACGGAGCTGGTGCAGTGTTCAGCCTCACGTCGGCCTGTGTACCCAACACTTGGCATATTTAGTTTAGTTTTTGTTTTGGGGGAGTTTTCAGTCGCGTTGGCGCGCTGAAGGCTGCAAATCTGCAACACTGTATGGGCACTGCCAAAGGCAGTCCCATGGGGCCGGGAGTTGGCTTCCTGTGGGTTGTGGGGTGAGGGGTGGGGTGAGGGGTGGAGAATAAAACTTAGGTAATCTAGGACTGTTGGAGCCCAACCCCGGTCCTCTAAAGTCTAAGAGGGCCGGGGTAGGTTGGTTGATTGCTGTAGTTATACGCCCCAGCAAGACCCTAGGCCATACCAATTGCTAGTACTTCACACATAATATACACACATAATATATACGCATATATGTATACACACATATACACATACACATATATATATATATACCCATACCAACACCACCGTTACCACATAGATCTACACATATACACATATACAAACATAGATATACCATCTCAGATGATTTCCAAGAGGCATCCTATTTCAGTGAGTATGATGGTAATTTGGGTGACTGATTGAGGTGGGGGGGGGGGGGGGGGTGCCTACGTCACAGACCACTTAGTGGCGAGCAGCGGGTAATATGGCGGGTAATATGGCAGGTGCTAAAAGATGGCGGGTAATATGGCGGGTACTATGGCGGGTAATATGGCGGGTACTAAAAGATGGCGGGTAATATGGCGGGTGCTAAAAGATGGCGGGTAATATGGTGGGTAATATGGCGGGTGCTAAAAGATGGCGGGTAATATGGCGGGTGCTAAAAGATGGCGGGTAATATGGCGGGTACTAAAAGATGGCAGGTAATATGGCTGGTGCGAAAAGATGCCCGGTAATATGGTGGGTAATATGGCGGGTGCTAAAAGATGGCGGGTAATATGGTGGGTAATATGGCGGGTGCTAAAAGATGGCGGGTAATATGGCGGGTAATATGGCGGGTGCTAAAAGATGGCGGGTAATATGGCGGGTGCTAAAAGAGGTACATGTATATAACTCCTCATGTTCTATAGCTACAACTTCTAGTGTTGCACAGTTAAAACTGAGCCGATGGGTGTGTGTTGGTGTGTGCGCGTGTGGATGGGGGTGAATGTGGATGGGGAATGGGTGTGTGGGAGTGTATGTGTGGGTGGGTGTAGGTGTGTGTGGATGTGTGTGGGAGTGTGTGGATGTGTGTGGGAGTGGATGGGTGAGTGGATGTGTGTAGAGTTGTGTGTGGATGTGTGTTTGAATGTGTGTGGATGTTGTGTGGATTTGGGTGTGCGGATATGGGTGTGCATGTGGATGTGTGTGTGGATGTGTGTGTGGGAGTGGATATGTGTGTGGGAGTGGATATGTGTGTGGATGTATGTGTGGGTTTGGGTGTGTCTAGATGTGTCTCGATGGATGTGTATGTGGATGGACGTGGGTGTGGATGTGTGTGTTGATGTGTGTGTGTGCGGATGGATGTGGATGTGTGGATGTTGGTGAATGGATGTGTGTGCGGGTGGATGTGTGTGTGGGTGTGGGTGTATGGGTGTGAAGATGGGGTGTGCGGATGTGGGTCGGTGTGCGGATGTGGGTGGATATGGATGTGGCTGTGTGTGCGGGTGGATGTGTGTGTGTGTGAATGTGGGTGGGAGTGGCGCTGGTTATTGTTTGCAGTTAGGACCGGTGATCCTGCCGGAGAGTGAAGTGTGCGGTTGTGTGTGCGGGTGAATGTGGGTGTGTGGTGTGGTGTGTGGCCAAAACCCAAACACCAAAACCAAACCTGTGTGTGTGTGTGAATGTGGGTGGGAGTGGCGCTGGTTATTGTTTGCAGTTAGGACCGGTGATCCTGCCGGAGAGTGAAGTGTGCGGTTGTGTGTGCGGGTGAATGTGGGTGTGTGGATGTGTGTGTGTGGCTGTGTGTGTGTGTGCGGGTGGATGTGTGTGTGTGTGAATGTGGGTGGGAGTGGCGCTGGTTATTGTTTGCAGTTAGGACCGGTGATCCTGCCGGAGAGTGAAGCCAAAAAACCAACCTGGTTATTGTTTGCAGTTAGGACCGGTGATCCTGCCGGAGAGTGAAGTGTGCGGTTGTGTGTGCGGGTGAATATGGGTGTGTGGATGTGTGTGTGTGGCTGTGTGTGTGTGTGTGTGTGAATGTGGGTGGGAGTGGCGCTGCTTATTGTTTGCAGTTAGGACCGGTGATCCTGCCGGAGAGTGAAGTGTGCGGTTGTGTGTGCGGGTGAATGTGGGTGTGTGGATGTGTGTGTGGCTGTGTGTGTGTGGCTGTGTGTGCGGGTGGATGTGTGTGTGTGTGTGAATGTGGGTGGGAGTGGCGCTGCTTATTGTTTGCAGTTAGGACCGGTGATCCTGCCGGAGAGTGAAGTGTGCGGTTGTGTGTGCGGGTGAATGTGGGTGTGTGGATGTGTGTGTGTGGCTGTGTGTGCGGGTGGATGTGTGTGTGTGTGAATGTGGGTGGGAGTGGCGCTGCTTATTGTTTGCAGTTAGGGCCGGTGATCCTGCCGGAGAGTGAATTGTGCGGTTGCTGGTTGGGTGAAGGTCGGTAGGAGTGTGACGGCGGGGTTAGGTGGGGTGTAACATTATAAGGCCTGTAGTCCTATTACAATTACATCACCATTTCTAGCTGCACGCACTGTAGTGTAGGTGTAGGTGTGGGTGTGGGTGTGCAATGAAGTTGCCTTCTCTGATTTGTGTAGTATGTTTTGTTTGTTTGTTTGTTTAACGACCCCCAGGACAAAAAGTAGACATCGTCTATTGGAGGGGGAGTGTTTTGTGTAAAGTCAGGTCAACACCCGCTACACCTACCACCGGAACCAACCTCACTGCACTGCCAAAAGTCGTCTGCCTCAGCAGCGCTGCCTGAATTTCACTCACAGCCTATCCACACCTACACCCACACCTACACCCACACACCTGCGGGAAGATGTAAAACATAGAGAAAGGAAGAGAGATTAAATGATATATATATATATTTGTTTTAATAAATTAAAACATATATAGATTAAAAGAGATATATATATATAAATAAAAATTATATATATATTTATATATATAATACATATATATATAATATATATAATATATATATGTGTAGTGGTCTGCACTGACCTCTCAGGCAAGTATCCACATAGACAGGTAGGCGTGGATAGTGTGGTTATATCAGGGAGTCTAGGTGGTGTAATTGTTAGCACACTGGCCTGGAATGCAAAGAGATGTGGGTTCGAGTCCCGCTCTCGGCGCAATATTTCCCATTTTCATCACCCCACGACACTGGTTGCTGTGACAATGATCCTGTACTAGCTACGCACTGTATGGTTGTTGAACCTACCCTGTTTATGTATGTGTTAGTGCATTGCCTGTATGTATGAAATTGTAAGCATTACAACACTTACAATTCCAGGGGGACGAGTGTAGTGGTCTGCACTGTCTTCTCAGGTAAGTATCCACATAGACAGGTAGGCGTGGATAGTGTGGTTATATCAGGGAGCCTAGGTGGTGTAATGGTTAGCACACTGGCTCGGAATGCAAAGAGATGTGAGTTCGAGTCCTGCTCTAAGCGCAATATTTCCCATTTACATCACCCCCATGACATATACATTATGCACATTATGTACATTATACACAGTATCACATTATGCACATACACATATACACATCAGGCATATTATACACACATACATGTATATAACTAATTTTTTTAAACATTTAATTTTATTGCATAGTATTCCTGTGACAATTTGAATTTACACACACATATCGGCAAGCCCCCCCCCCCACCCCCCACCCCCCTAAGGAGGTATGCAGGCGGGGGGGGGGGGGCCCCCATCACATATTAGCAAGCAGTGGACATGGCGCAAGCCACCAACAGCCGTGATCTTTATGGTTGACGATGATCGGCACGGATGTGTGTCAGAGAAGGAGAGCCCCCCCCCCCCTCCCCACGCACGCACACACACACACCGGCCACCCTGAGGGGATGATGGCTTTGTTACACACGGCGCTCACCTTTCTCCGACTCGAGGTCGCCATTTAAAGCGACCCATTTAAACACCTGCCGCAGAGTGTGTGTGTGGGGGGGGGGGGGGGGCTGAGTGGGAGTCGGGAGGGGACACGGAGACGCCTTGAACGCCGGCGGCTGGCCTGTGGACTCGGGGCAGCGGAGCGTGACTGCCAGTGTGTGCGCAACGGGTCAATCACCACGCATGCGCGGCCAGCATTATTAACACACGGCCAGCCAAACCCATTTACACCCACCCTCCCTGTTAGCTCACTTCCAGCGACACAGGGCTCTTTTACAATCACTTCTGCATGGACATGTAAATAATTGTATACAGCAAGAAATACTAGTTCTGTATCATTAGCAATAGTAAACTAATACTGACACTTTCATAACCATTTCTACATGCGAATATAACATATATTATGTATATATATTCTCGATATATTCTACATATATATTTTATATATATATTCTATATATATATTCTAGATATATATTCTAGATATATATTCTATACATATATTCTAGATATATATTATATATATATTATATATATTACATGTATTCCATATATTTAATATATTATATATATATTATATATAGTATATTACATATATATCAGGCTGTCTCAAAAGGTGATATGTAATATGGGACAAAACTTTGTCCATTGTAACAATCAATATACTATCTGCTCATGCATTTTCTCAGGATAAACTGATTTATGGTGTTTCATAATCCCAATAGAATACATATTGATTTGACGCAAATGTCTTTGGTGTTTTCAGTGTAACCATTTCTGTGCTGGTTTGTGTTAATCGTTACAATGGACAAAAAAAAAAAGTAGTTATCACCTTTTGAGACAGGCTCATATACTAAATATGCATAACATATATAGCTATTAATATTATTACATACATATATATACTAAATATGAATAACATATACACTATTTAATATATTATATACAATTAGTTACTTACCCCTCTTGTGAACGAACACACTAATACACTTCCTACATACATTGCTCTTGTGGGGTGTGGGAAACATTGCACCTAGAAGTAGTAGAACCCACACTTCTGCCATTCTGAGGGCAAGCATCATAACCATTAAGCGTGCATTCCTTACACGCGGCATGCGAATGCGACAAAAAATCGAAACGCCTTGAAGTCAATGGACTACATTCCTTACACGTGGTAAATGCGTCAACTCGATTGGTCCCTGTAGTGATCGGTGCGGCATGCGGCACGCGGTGTGCGAATAGAAACGTCAGTCGCACTTGTCCATTAGTTTTAGACGAGGAGAGGTGACTGAGCATTACGGAACGGTCACACACAAGGGTGCAGAGGGGAAACATATGGTGGTGGTGGTGGTGGTGGGGTTCGGGTTGGTAAAAATGCTACCATAGCCACAAAAATATGACTACTTATCTATAATTTGGTAATTATATAGGTAGGAACCCCCATGTGACGTACCAAGAGGTACATAGATATAAATGCCATATTAGGTCATATACAGTGCAGTATTGAGTATACTTGTTTATTTTTATTTTTTAAATATAGCCAGTTGTGTGCCGCATGCTGCATGCCACATGTAAGGAATCATACCATTCGCATACCACATGCCACATACCGCATACCGCATGTAAGGAATGCACACTTTAGACTATCTAGAAAGTGGAAGCTAGTATTCGACATGCAGTGTTACCATCACTGGCAGATTAGATTTCCCCTTCTAATATAGTAATATTGTCATTTAAATATGAACTATTTATTAACACTTGGAACAGCATTCAGAGAGTGCACATGGTTATATGGTTTCTAAGACAGTAAGAGCGCTGGTTGGCTTCCCATGTTGGAGGTTGTAGGGTTTGAACCCCGACCGAATCAAACCAATGACTTACACAATTGATACTTGTCACTACCTAGTCTGGTGCTCGGCATTAGGAGGATAATACAATGACTGGTTATTTCAGTGTCAGGATAATGTGACTGAGAGGGTTCATGGTGCCAATGGCTTGGTCCCTTAGTAGGACAGCACTATGAAGTCACCATGAGTGCTCGCTGTTGCATATCGGTACCCATCCTTACCTTAGATGTTGCCAGCATGTAAAACCACAAACAAACATCTACAGATCTTGCTACAGTGGTATTATTGTAGGTATTCTTCCTCCTCCTCCTCAATCTTTATTCAGCAGAATAAACATATTTAGCGCACGCACAAAACCCCTTAACCGTAAAGGCCGTTGGGGCACCATCACAGATGACTTTGCAGCTAGTTTTCTCCATTTCCCCCCTGTTCTGTAGGTATTACAATTTACATGTAATATACTATATCTCAAGGCTTCCTTGTTCTTGGTCAGTCATACTACATTATAACGGATACAATTTGCCCTAGTATTACTATCTATTAGGCCGACATGCAAGACATGTATGTCATTGTCAGGGCTTCCTTGTTCTCTGTCAATCATACCACATTATCAAGGACACATTTTGCCCTGGTATTATATGCAATACGCGTTATGTCAGGGCTTCCTTGTTCTAAGTCAATCATACCACATTATCACGGACACATTTTGCCCTGGTATTACATGCAATACATGTTATGTCAGGGCTTCCTTGTTCTTGGCCAGTCATACCACATTATCACGGACACATTTTGCCCTGGCATTACATGCAATATGCATTATGTCAGGGCTTCCTTGTTCTCAGGCAATCATACCACATTATCACGGACACATTTTGCCCTGGTATTACATGCAATATGTGTTATGTCAGGGCTTCCTTGTTCTCGGTCAATCATACCACATATCACGGACACATTTTGCCCTGGTATTACATGCAATATGCATTATGTCAGGACTTCCTTGTTCTTGGCCAGTCATACCACATTATCACGGACACATTTTGCCCTGGTATTATATGCAATATGCATTACGTCAGGGCTTCCTTCTTCTCTGTCAATCATACCACATTATCACGGACACATTTTGCCCTGGTATTACATGCAATACACGTTATGTCAGGGCTTCCTTCTTCTCTGTCAATCGTACCACATTATCACGGACACATTTTGCCCTGGTATTACATGCAATACACATTATGTCAGGGCTTCCTTGTTCTTGGCCAGTCATACCACATTATCACGGACACGTTTTGCCCTGGTATTATATGCAATACGCATTACGTCAGGGCTTCCTTGTTCTCGGGCAATCATACCACATTATCACGGACACATTTTGCCCTGGTATTATATGCAATACGCATTATGTCAGGGCTTCCTTGTTCTCAG
Organism: Branchipolynoe longqiensis; assembly: GCA_030323885.1. Classification (NCBI taxonomy): domain Eukaryota; kingdom Metazoa; phylum Annelida; class Polychaeta; order Phyllodocida; family Polynoidae; genus Branchipolynoe; species Branchipolynoe longqiensis. Next base: position 87,426,011 of record CM059186.1, on the reverse strand, counting down.
GCAATCATACCACATTATCAGGGACACATTTTGCCCTGGTATTATATGCAATACACATTATGTCAGGGCTTCCTTGTTCTCGGGCAATCATATCACATTATCACGGACACATTTTGCCCTGGCATTACATGCAATGCGCGTTATGTCAGGGCTTCCTTGTTCTCGGGCAATCATAGCACATTATCACGGACACATTTTGCCCTGGTATTACATGCAATATGCGTTATGTCAGGGTTTCCTTGTTCTCAGTCAATCATACCACATTATCATGGACACATTTTGCCCTGATATTACATGCAATACACATTATGTCAGGGCTTCCTTGTTCTCGGTCAATCATACCACCTTATAACGGACACATTTTGCCCTGATATTACATGCAATACACGTTATGTCAGGGCTTCCTTGTTCTAAGTCAATCATACCACATTATCACGTTCACAGTTTGCCCTCTCCGTTAGAAGAGCCCGGCAACACTTGAGTAAACTGCATACTGATAATTGAAATGGCGAGGTGAACGTGATATGCCTGACGGCCACATTGTCCCGGCGCCTCCTCGCCCTACGCCCGCCAACAGCGCACAGCGCATGGGTGACCGGGGGGCACCGCGCAACAGAGGCGCCCCACAGCGGCCACTCGGCGCAACTCGCGGCGCCGCGCTGTTCCAGACAGCCGACACCCTCCCACCACAGACCGACTGACTAGCCAGTCGCCAGTTGCCGCTCCTCAACCCCCCCCCCCCCCCCCCCCCCCCCCCCACCGCCACCCCCTCCTCACCAACTGTTAGCAGCTCGGTGCGCAACACTGCGGGGGTGACCGAGTAGCGGCGCAGTGCAACGATCCCTGCCCCGTCGCCGCAGATCGCGTCTGCAGACGACTACTAGCTAGCTTCCCGCCAAAACCGCCACTCACATCACACGGCTGCCCGCCGTCATCACGGCTTATGACGGAGAGGCAGCGGCGGCCGTGACCTGGTTCGGGACACCCCGGGGGGGGGGGGTTTGTCTGTCTGTGTGTCTGTGTGTGTATGTGTGACACCCGTGCACCCACATGTCAACCCCCCCACACCATCTCCACCCCCCCACCTCCGGTCAACACCCGCTACACCTACCACCGGAACCAACCTCACTCCACTGCCAAAAGTCGTCTGCCTCAGCAGCGCTGCCTGAATCTCCCTCACAGCCTATCCACACCTACACCCACACCTACACCCACACACGCGGGTCACCTGCGGGAAGATGTAAAACATAGAGAAAGGAAGAGAGATTAAATGATATATATATATATATATTTGTTTTTAATAAATTAAAACATATATAGATTAAAAGAGAGATATATATGTGCTCTATAATCTATTATGGGAATATAAACAAGGACACTACCATCTTCAGTTATATCTGAATTGTTAAATTGCAAACCACAGCTTAGTGTATGACATTGTTTAGTTCCAGGTTTGGCCACGCGGCGCCACCTGTCAGGGACTCTAACCTCACATAAGCCAGCTGTGTCTGGACGTTATCGCCTCCCGACCCACTCGGACAGTCAACAATTTTTTACTTGACGTAAGCAATTATCTATTTTCCTGCCAGAGAATATATACTCTTCTCAACCACGTATGTCTTCTTCTTGTTTCTTGTTTCTTGTTTCTGTTTAATGGGGCCAACTATATATCTTTTAATTCTCTATCTTTCTCATATTATCATTATATTTCAATCTGTGTATATGAAGGGTTCAGAGAGAGGGAGGGAGAGAGAGAGAGATAAAGAGGGGATTCACGGTCAGATCCGTATAGCACATTAATTATTCCATAATCATACACTGATTTCATAACCATAACTCATCAGCGACGCTCTTCCCCTCCGCCCATTGTCAACTGCAAACAAAATTGATAGTCAAATAAAATGTTCACCCACTCACCCACTCATTCACTCACTCGCTCACTCACTCAATCATTCACCCAACCACTCACTCAATCATTCACTCAACCACTCACCCACCCACTCATAAACAAACACACACAGAAATGTCAGTGTAGAAGTGGCATGTGGGTAGGTTTTTGAGTATGTGACGTGACGTGAGTGTGCGTATGCGTGTGCGTGTGCGTTTCCTGACTGTCTGCCCCTCGGCTGACCAGATGGCAAGAGTGGATCGGCAGTGATCGCTTGGCGGCAAACGTTGACGGAAGAACAGTTTGTAAAGTGTGTGCGCGCGTGTGCGTGTGGGTGTGCGTGTGCGGGTGGTCATGCGGGCGGGCAGGCGCCAGGCTGTGGCGTTGGCGAGGCGCCATTATAAGGCGAGTGAATATTGATCAGGCTTTGACATGATTTACAATTAGGTACCGAATGGTGCCTCATTATGCACCAGACCCTTTGTCTGCGGGCAGAGGCGGGGTGGAGATGGGGATGGGGTTGGGGAGAGGGAGAGGGTGTGATGGAGAGAGGAGGGGATGGGAGAGGAAGGGGAAGGGAGGGGGGTAGGAGAGGAGGGGGGAGGTAGGGAGAGGAGGGGACGGAAAGGGGGAGGAGGGAGGGGGGGGGGGGGAGGGGGAGGCGGGGGGGGGGGGCGGGCCGGAGGGGGGGGGAGGGGGCGAGAGTGGGTAGGGGAGGTGGGGAAAGGAGGGGGGGGGGGGGGAAGGAGAGAAATGAGGAAGAAGCGGGGAGATAGAGAGGGTGGAGGAAGAAGAGGGAAGAGAATGTGGCGAGGCGGGGAAGAAGGAGAAAGAAAGGGAGGAGAGGAGGAGAGGAGGGGGGAAAACGGGAAGACGAAGGTGGGGAGGCAGAAGGGTGGGACGGGGTAGGGGGGGGGGTGAATGTGGGGAGGGTGTGAGAGGGAGGGAGGGTGAAGTGAGAGGGAGGGAGGGTGAAGTGAGAGGGAGGGAGGGAGGGATAGGGGGCAGTGTCAGTTGTAGGGCAGACGGACATTACTTTTCCGGGCATGCTTCCTTTTTTATTATCACCCCATTACAGACCACCCTCCCTCCTCCCCCTTCTGCACCGATCCCATCTACCCCCCCCCCCCCCCCCCCCCCACACACACCCTCACCAAAGCAGCAGCAGGAACAACACGGGTAGACACGGTTGTACGCCCACCAGATGGATACGCATGGAACAGTGCGGTTTCTGATTTGAATGATTGATATTAATCGAATGTGAAAAGTTGTAAATAAGGTTGTAAATACACGCGCGAAGTGGTAGTAGCATGTCAAAGCACGGGCCGGGGGTGCATGTGTCGGATTATTAAAGGAGCATTTAGCACCGCTCCCTGTGTGGGTTAGTGATAGGGAGGAGTAATGGGAGTGGTGGTAGTGGTGGTAGTGGTGGTGGTGGTGGTGGTGGTGGTGGTGTGTGGTGGTACTGGGAGTGTGTGGTGCTACTGGGAGTGTGTGGTGTTGCTGTATAGTCGTGGTGGTGTATGTAGCCCATGAGCCATACACTATAATGGTGGTGGTGTATTTGGTAGTGTATGGTGGTGTATTGGTGTATGGTAGTGTATTGGTGTATGGTGATGTAGTGGTGTCAAATTGGAGTCAAAACATGCATATGTGCATGTATGTATATATGTATGTCTGTATGTGTCTGTCTGCATGTTGTATGTGTGTATGTATGTATTATGTCCATATGCGTGTCTGTCTATGTATGTATTTATGCCGATGGGTCTAATGAATGTATGTGTTTCTGTATGTATGTATGTGTGTATACATGTATGTATGTATGCACATATATATGCGTGTATGTATGAATGCAAGTACGCATTTATGTATGCAAGGCATGTATGTATGCAGGTATGTACGCATGTATGTATGCATTTATGTATGCATACATGCATGTATGGATGCATGCATGTAAGTATGTGTGTATGCATGTATGCACGCATGTATGCACGCATGTATATCTGTATACTTAAAAAGTTCCCTTTATCAGAATAAAAATACTTTTTTTTACCCAACAAAGGAACCTGCTCAGATAACTCTTTTAACCGATAAAAGCTTTAAAATGAATAATAAAGCTTTACAAAATCAATAATAAAAAATCAATAAAAAGAACACTAACATATATTTATTTTAACTGTTCCGGTTTAATCATACCAGCAAAAGGCCAAATCAGCCAAAGCTTGGCGGCGTGCCATTAGTTCTTTTGCGTAATATGAGCGGTGGCGGGGTCCCGGGTCCTGGTAGACGTGGGTCGGGCAAAGGTCACAAGTCACAAACCACGCGCTATCTCCACTACCGGGGACCTGCCTGACCTTAGATGTTACCAGGACGTAAAACTCCAACAACCAACTATCGCAGACACGCGCAGCCTGACCTCGCTGTATATACTGGGCACGGTAGACGAATCGTTAGAGCGCGGACCTCGCGTGCAGCGAGTCAAACCAAAGACTTAAAAATTGATACTTGTCAAGACCTAGCCTGGTGCTCAGCATTATTAGGATAGAGCAAGGACTGGTTAGCTCAGTGCCAGGATAATGTGACTTGTGTGGGATATCGGGTCATGGTGCTGTCGGCCTGATTTCACAGTGGGGCAGCACTATAGAGTCGCCCTGAGTGCATACTGTTACAAGTCAGTACCCGTCCTGATATGACCCCAGATGTTGCCAGGACATAAAACTACCAATCAAAGTTTGTTTTATTTAATGACACCTTGAGCACATTGATTTTTATTATCGGCTATTGGACATCAAACATATGGTCATTTTGACATCTTTCTTTGGAGGAAACCTGCTGCCGCCACATAGGCTACTCTTTCCGATAAGCAGCAAGGGGTCTTTTATATGCACCTTCCCATAGACAGGACAGCACATACCATATCCTTTGATGAACCAGTTGTGGACCACTGGTTGGAACGGAAAATATCCCAAACTGCAAATGGGTGCACTGAGCAGGATCGATCGGATGACCGACACCTTCACAGGTGGACACGCTACCGCCTGAGCTACGTCCCGCTCACAACCAACCAATCAAAAGACACACTCTCTCCACTATCAGACGCGGGCGCAGTCTGACCGCGCTATATATAGTTATGACAATCAGGGCAGTGCGTTGAACTCACACCGCCGCCGTCTCCTCTTTCCGCAACAGGCCGGCAAGGCAGAGGGCCAAATCTCCACATTTCGCGGGAGATCTACCTAAAATATAGCAACATTACCCCAATTTTCCGATTTGGCGGGAGATCTCCCTGAAATATAGCAAAATTATCCCGATTTGGCAGATCTCCCTGAAATATAGCAAAATTATCCCAATTTCCCGATTTGGCGGAAGATCTCCCTGAAATATAGCAAAATAATCCCAATTTCCCGATTTGGCGGAAGATCTCCCTGAAATATAGCAAAATAACCCCAATCTCCCCCTTTTAATTTGTAATCTCCCACCATTTTAGCTTGCTTTAACAAAATATTTAAAAAGTTACGACGAACCCGAATCACCACACCATTCAGGGCGATTACAGATTTAATTACATACAGAACATTCGTTATGAATGTAATTAGAGGTATGGGTCACAACATCTGGACACTGCACTTGGACTGACTGATATCGACCACAAAGTCTCGGTAGATCTACAGCACTTGGGCTAACACTAACAGGTATCGGGTACCAAATCTGGGCACAGCATTTGAACTGACTGGTATCGGGTACTTTGTTTGTTTGTTGTTTTACGTCCTAGCAACATCTAAGGTCATATCAGGACGGGTACCGACTTGTGACAGTGCACACTCATGGTGACTTTATAGTGCTGCCTCACTGGGAGACCAGCCTACCAGCACCATGACCTGATATCCCACTCAGTCACATTATCCTGACACTGAGCCAACCAATCCCTGCCCTATCCTAACAATGCTGAGCGCCAGGCTAGGTCGAGACAAGTATACATTTTTAAGTCTTTGGTTTGACTCGACCGATCTCCGAAAACAGGAGACTGATGTATATTGGTACAGAATCTGGGTACATCACTTGGACTAATGGGTATTGGGTACAGAATCTGGGCACATCACTTGGACTAACAGGTATCGGGTACAGAATCTGGGCACATCACTTGGACTAACAGGTATCGGGTACAGAATCTGCCACATCACTTGGACTAACCCAGTATTGGGTACAGAATCTGGGCACAGCACTTGGACTGACTGGTATTTGGTACAGCATCTGAACACATCACTTGGACTGACTGGTATCGGGTACAGAATCTGGGCACATCACTTGGACTAACAGATATCGGGTACAGAATCTGGGCACAGCACCTGGACTGACATGTATTGGGTACAAAATCTGGGCACTGCACTTGCACTGACTGGTATTAGCTACATTTTCTGAAATAAACATATTGGGTTGAATGCTGTAATCTAGTGTACTTTACTTTGAAATAACGTTTATTTGAAATGGCTAACTTTTGAGATTTTTTAAATGCAAGCATGCAAAATTAATTTTGGCACACATGCCAAAACTCTGACACCATATACCTCTCCAGTAACAGGTTCTATTAAATTGCCTCAGTATTCCCTTCTGTGTGCTGACAAATGTTTAATAAGTGCACCAGTATCTAAGTTAGATATAGTTTTGGTTTTGAAAATGAGATTTTTCATCTGACTATGCAGCTTTAAGTGTGCTGCATGTGGATACATGCATTTGTCCGGGTCAGGGGAGCGGGATGTAGCTCAGGCAGTAGAGTGTCCACCTGTGAAGATGTGGGTCATTCGATTAATCCTGCTCAGTGGACCATTTGCAGTTTGGGCTATTTTCCATCCTAACAAGTGGTCCACAACTGGTTCATCAAAGGCTGTGTGTGGTATGTGCTGTCCTGTCTGTGGGAAAGTGCATATAAAAGACCCCTTGCTGCTTATCGGAAAGAGTAGCCTATGTGGCAGCAGCGGTTTTCCGACAAAGAAGTATGTCAGAATGACCACATGTTTGATGTCCAATAGCTGATGATAAAAATCAATATGCTCTAGAGGCAGCGTTAAATAAAACAAACTTTCTTTTGTCCGGGTCATATCTTTGCCGGCCTTCTCAGTCGCAGATCCCGTCCTGATATGACCCTAGATGTTGCCAGGATGTAAAACTCCAACAACCAACCAGTTCCAGCTGTGTGTATGTACGTCATAGTGTGGCATTGCTGTGTGCTGTGACTTCATTATCAGCAACCTAGTTTACAGCACGATCATCACACCACAAAATGGCACCCACACCATATTTAAAGTTGCATGGTCCGATGAAACATATTTTTTTCCAAACCGTAACACATACTCACATTTGATTCTATATATCCAACTTAGGTACTGGTACATTAACTAAGGCTTTTGGGTAGCACATACATAGTCAGTGAATTTATTACCCCCATCCCTTTGGACACCTACTTTGATACAGCCATTAGGCAGAGAGAATACTAACCAATTAGGTAAATCTCATGTCCTTATTAATATTAGTCCTCCCCTCATTCCCAGTACCATATATGGCATTAGTCAGATTCCACACTACCTACACATTCATAGGTCATTCCTCATCACATGACCATCGCGAGATGGGAATCTGGGCCACAACAACTAGACTTTTGACGAGCTTGCCGAAATGATTTTGGGTTCTTTCAGCTCAAATTGCTCCAAAACTAGCCATTTTCCATCAAGATGACTCCGGAATAATGAATAGTAGGTTATAATGGTCAACTTGATATATTTATCTCAAAAATGATGCAAAAATTCGAAAGCCATCGGACTATGCAACTTTAAAATCACGTGGCTACAACTACTGTTACTCGCTGCATTCCCAATGAGGTATCATCAGAGTAATTGAATATAAATCACACAGCGACGGCTCGGGCTGCGGCCTAGGCTATTAATTATGGGGCATGTCCGCGAGGTTTGTTTTTATTAGGATAAGGGATTGTCGATTACATGGAGTTGGGATATGGTAGCCCCCCCCCCCCACTCCGTCCCCACCACCGCCCTCGTCCCTCTGTTCCACTCTGAAGGGATTTGGTTCCTAACATGTACATGTCAAGTGTATTACGTTACATGAATGTGGATATGTGTATGTATGTAGTCTTTGTGTAGTGTGTGGGTTAACAAAAAAAAAATTGTAGGCTGTATTTATTCTGTCCATAGTATATAAGCCCAAGTACTGAGGCTTGTTTTCGATGCTGGTCAGCTGTAGTGCTGGTGTTATCTTTTGATTGCCTGCATTACCGTAGATACAAGATTCACCCCGTACTGCTGCAGTAGGGGTGCAAACCAACCCTATATAAAAGCTGTCGAAAATGCGGGTCAAAGAATTGAGAGCCTAATTTCACAATCTAAGAAGCAACATTTATTCTTTACATCTGTCTTATTGATAGCCCGCTACCTTTGAGTTGAAAAATATAATATAATATCTAGTTTAATAAGATTTAAAAGTGAAATCGACGGCGTTCTGCGGTCGCCATCTTGTCTTTTTGCATTCTCTCTCATTCACCAACTCTGTGTTGATATAAGTAACCATTTGACACTGATGCCAGGCATTCTACTTGTTGTTCCATACTAACGCTATTTTCGACCGTATTTATATAAGGCTGGTCTTCACCCGTGTACTACAAGTACCGGGTGAATCTTTTATCTAGCATTCGGCCATCCCGTCTAGCAGGTAAGTAGTTGGTTGATATGGTTAGTACTATAGTAGTCTATGTTAGTTTAAAAAAAAATTCTTGGCATATATATATTTTAATTCTATATAATTTTAATTTTTTCTACTCTTACTACTAGACTAGCCTACTCTTATTTACATATCATAGGCTTGTACGGAATTATGTGGCATGCTATCTGGCTAATTTTGGCATGGTTACCTTCCATTGGTTGTCCCACTGGTGGGCCGTGACATATCACATGGTGAGTTTTGTGTGTAGTTTGTGCACATGTATGATGGTGTGTTGTGGTGGTGTGTGGTGTGTGATGTGTGGTGTGTGTGTGGTGTGTTGTGTGGTCGTGTGTGGTGGTCGTGTGTAGTGGAGTGTGTAGTGGTGTAATGGTGTTTGTGGTGGTGAGTGGGTGGGTGGGTAAAATGTGTGAGCGTGTGTGTGTGTGTGTAATCTACGACACATTGGCGTGTGGTGGCCCACAGTGTTGTGAGTGCGGGTGCGGGTGTAGATGAATGTGTAGGTGTGCGTGTAGCAGTGCGCCCGCGGGCCGACTTGGGCGTCAATGTGGTTCGGAGTTTGCGCATGTGGGATTACAGGTGTGGAGTAGGAGGTTGTGTATGTGAGAGCGTGTAGGTAAGAGCATGTAGGTAAGAGCGTGTAGGCAAGAGCGTGTAGGCAAGAGCGTGCAGGCGAGGTTGTGTAGGCGAGGTTGTGTAGGCGAGGTTGTGTAGGCGAGGTTGTGTAGGTGAGAGCGTGTAGGTGAGAGCGTGTAGGTGAGAGCGTGTAGGTGAGAGCGTGTAGGTGAGAGCGTGTAGGTGAGAGCGTGTAGGTGAGAGCGTGTAGGTGAGAGCGTGTAGGTGAGAGCGTGTAGGTGAGCCTGTAGGTGAGAGTGTGTAGGTGAGCATGTAGGTGAGAGCATGTAGGTGAGAGCGTGTAGGTGAGAGTGTGTAGGTGAGAGCATGCAGGTGAGAGCGTGTAGGTGAGAGCATGTAGGTGAGCATGTAGGTGAGAGCATGTAGGTGAGAGCGTGTAGGTGAGAGCGTGTAGGTAAGAGCGTGTAAGTGAGCATGTAGGTGAGAGCGTGTAGCTGAGAGCATGTAGGTAAGTCTGGGTGCGTAGATATGGTGTGTGGGTTTAGGACTGGGTCTCTCAGAGTGTGGGTGGGGTGGGAGGGTAAGTGTGGGTGTGAACTTTGGGTCTAGGCGCTGCAGTGGGGATAATCGTGGATGTGTGATTGGGTGTGAGTGGGTGTTAGGGTGGACATGGGTGTGAATGTGGTTTGGGGTGTGGGTTCGAATGTGGATACGAGTCTGTGGTTGGGCATGAGTCCGGCATGTGTGCGTGTGTGTGTGTATGTGAGTGTGTGTACGTGTGTACCAGACGCGGTGGCCGAATCGGTAGAACACAGGCTTCCCGTGCGAAAGGTTCGGAATTCGAATCCCAGCCGAGTCAAACCAATCACTTGTAAAATTGATACTTGTCGCTAACTTAGTAACTAACCTGGCGGTCGGCATTAAGAAGATAGGACAAGGACTGGTCAGCACAGTACCAGGACAATGTGACTGTGTGGGATATCGGGTCATGGTGCTGGTGGCCTGCATGGTCTCCCAGTGGGGCAGTACTATAAAGTCGGCATGAGTGCGCACTGTCACAAGTCGGTACCAGTCCTGATCTGGACTTAGATGTTGCTAGGATGTAAAACAACAACAAATATGCAAATGAGTCTGGGGTATGGGTGTGAATATGGGTGTGGAGAAGTGTGAGTGGGTGTGAGTACATATGAGTGTGCGTGTGTGAGTGTTTACGGGTGTGGTGTGAGTGTGTGCATAGGTGTGATGTGAGTGTGTATGCGTGTAGTGTGGTGTAAGTGTGTATGGGTGTGGTATGAGTGTGGTGTGAGTGTGTACGGGTGTGGTGGGAGTGTGGTGAGTGTGTGCATAGGTGTGGTGTAAGTGTGTATGGGTGTGGTGTGAGTGTGTATGGGTGTGGTGTGAGTGTGTATGGGTGTGGTGTGAGTGGGTGTGGTGTGAGTGTGTACGGGTGTGGTGTGATTGTGTACGGGTGTGGGGTGAGTGTGTATGGGTGTGGTGCGAGTGTGTATGGGTGTGGTGTGAGTGTGTATGGGTGTGGTGTGAGTGTGTATGGGTGTGGGGTGAGTGTGTATGGGTGTGGTGCGAGTGTGTATGGGTGTGGTGTGAGTGTGTATGGGTGTGCTGTGAGTGTGCATGGGTGTGGTATGAGTGTATATGGGTGTAGTGTGAGTGTGTATGGGTGTGGTGTGAGTGTGTATCAGTGTGGTGTGAGTGTGTAAGGGTGTGGTGTGAGTGTGTACCGGTGTGGTATGAGTGTGTATGGGTGTGGTGTGAGTTTGTGTGGGTGTGGTGTGAGTTTGTGTGGGTGTGGTGTGAGTGTGTATGGGTGTGGTATGGGTGTGTGGTGTGAGTGTTGTGTATTGGTGTGGTGTGAGAGTGTGTGTGGGTGTGAGTGTGGGTGGTGTGAGTGTATGTATAGGTGTGGTGTGAGTGAGTGTGGTGAGTGTGGTGTGAGTGTGTACGGGTGTGGTGTGAGTGTGTGAGTTTGGTGTGAGTGTGTGTGGGTGTGGTGTGTGTGGTGTGTGTGTGTGTGGATGTGTGTGGTGTGTGTGTGTGGATGAGTGTATGTATAGGTGTGGTGTGAGTGTGTATGGGTGTGGTGTGAGTGTGTACAGGTGTGGTGTGAGTGTAGTGTGTGTATAGGTGTGGTGTGAGTGTAGTGTGAGTGTGTATGGGTGTGGTGTGAGTGTGGTGCGAGTGTGTACAGGTGTGGTGTGAGTGTGTGGGTGTGGTGTGAGTGTGGTGTGAGTGTGTACAGGTGTGGTGTGAGTGTGTACAGGTGTGGTGTGAGTGTGCGGGTGTGGTGTGAGTGTGGTGTGGGTGTGTTTGGGTGTAGTGTGAGTGTGTACAGGTGTGGTGTGAGTGTAGTGTGAGTGTGTATGGGTGTGGTGTGAGTGTGGTGTGAGTGTGTACATGTCTGGTGTGAGTGTGCGGGTGTGGTGTGAGCGTGGTGTGAGCGTGGTGTGAGCGTGGTCGGGTGTGGTGTGAGTGTGTGCCTGCGGGCACGTGGGAAATGTTGCCTGGCTTAGTTTCGCAACTACTTTCCAGACGAAAAGGAGATAAAAGAAGGGACGGTATGCTAGCACTTGACTAGACACTACAAGTTAACCCTACACTGCTCCCACAGTAGGCCTCAGACTGAGTGTCAACACACAGGATGTTCACGCTGTTTGCTAACTAAATTAAAAATGTATTGCCGGATATGGGCGATATGAATTGGAACTCGAAAGTCTCTCTCTCTCTCTCTCTCTCTCTCTCTCTCTATATATATATATATATACATATATATATATACTCTAATATAATATATATACTGTAATACATATAATATTTGCACTCTAATATGTACAATATATGCACTCTAATATATACAATATATGCACTCTAATATATACAATATATGCCCTCTAATATATACAATATATGTACTCTAATATATACAATATATACACTCTAATATATACAATATGTGCACTCTAATATATATACTTTAATATATAATATATATAGTATACATTATATATACTCTTATATATTCTCTAATATACATTACATATACTCTAATATATATGATATATTATGTATGTTGTACGTGTACATTATACACTATCCATTATGAATTATATATTTAACAGAGTACAATGGCTTGCAAATATGTGTAAACTTAAAAAAATAGAATTCGAATTTCCAAGTGCATGATTTAACCAGCTAAAATACAAAATGTGGTAGACTCAGGCATAAGCGCCATCCCATTTGAACACAACACGCTATGCTACCAGCGTGACAAAAATACACCCCCTCCCACCCCCTCACCCACCCCCACTACCCACCCAACAACCATTTCTGCTACCACCACGCACCTGGCAACTGGCAACTGGCATGTACTTCCCAAGTCACGTGACAGGTAAGTACGCGACCATCCATTATGTGTGGCTGCATCACGTGACAACAATGTGTGGCTGCATTATGTGACAACAATGTGTGGCTCCATTAGGTGACAACAATATGTACCTCAATTATGGGACAACAATGTGTCTCCATTATGTGACAACAATATGTGCCTCCATTATGTGACAACAATATGTGCCTCCAACATGCGACAACAATATGTGCCTGCATTATCTGAAAACAACATGTGCCTCCATTATGTGACAACAACATGTGCCTCCACCACATGACAACAATATGTGCCTCCATTATATGACAACAATATGTGCCTGCATTAGGTGACAACAATATGTGCCTCCACCACATGACAACAATATGTGCCTCCATTATGTGACAACAATATGTGCCTCCATTATGCGTTAACAATATGTGCCTCCAACATGCGACAACAATATGTGCCTGCATTATCTGAAAACAATATGTGCCTCCATTATGTGACAACAACATGTGCCTCCACCACATGACAACAATATGTGCCTCCATTATGTGACAACAATGTGTGCCTCCATTATGGGACAACACCAGACGGGATGGCCAAATGAGTTAGAGTGTCCGTCTCCTGCGTTGGTAAATCGTGGGTTCCAATCCTGGTCGAGTCAAACCAATGACTTAATAATTGATACTTTGTCGCTTAATTCTAGCTAGACGCTCGGCATTATTAGGATAGGGCAAGGAGCAGTGGAATAAAGCCCGGTACACACCTCCTGTATAAAACCTAAAACTGAGTTTTAAGTCGCGAATCAGAAGGCTCTGGTGTGATAGGGGGTCACACACCTAAAGACTGAAACCGACTAAAACTCAAACTTTGTCGCGAAACGGGAGGTGTGTACCGGGTTTTATAAGATTAGAAAAATGACTCAGGCAGTTTTAGTCAGGAAACGGGATGGGTCGGGTTGTAACGGGTACCGTCAGGCAGTCAGTTTTAACACGTTAATCGTATACGGGAGGTGTGTACCTGGCTTTAGGAAGACCAATCATCCACAATTGAAATTTCCCCTGCTTAAACAACTAATGTACCCCCAAAAAATATGTGCCTCCACCACGTAACAACAATATGTGCCTCCATTATGTGACAACAACATGTGCCTCCACCATGTAGCAACAACGTACCTCCATTAGGTGAAAACAATATGTGCCTCCATTATGTGACAACAACATGTGACTCCATTATGTAACAACAATATGTACCTCCATTATGTGACATCATGTGCCTCCACCACATGACAACAAAATGTGCATCCATTATGTGACAACAATATGTGCCTGCATTATGTGACAACATGTGCCTCCATTATGTGACAATAATGTGTGCCTCCATTATGTGACAATAAGGTGTGCCTCCATTACCCTCACGTGACAATAAAATACGTCCCCATTCCCACCGAGGTTATAGCAATAGATAATATTCTAACTATGAAGCAGCTCCGAGAACTGGGGGATAAATTTCATTTCTTGATAATATTGTCTAGATTAAACAGGTAAGGTTCCTAGAAAATCTATTAAGTATACACAGCTCGTCTTCTACGTAGTGGTATCTTGATATGACCTTATATTTTGCCAGGATGTAAAACCTCAACAACCAACCAACCAATCTACGTAGTGGAGTCAGGGCTTGGTGGGAGGGTAGAAAGAGCATAGGGAGTGAGAGGAATTGTGTAAATGACTCAGTGAGTGACTGATGATTGAGTGATTGTGTGTGAGTGAGGAAGTGTTTATATGGGTGTGTTAGGGAGTAATTGCGTGAGTGGTGTAATCAGAGATGAGTGAATGAGTAATTGTGTGAGTTGTGAGTAACGGGACAGTGAGTAAGCAATTGTGAGTGAGTGAGTGAGTATTTTTTATTGTAAATGAGTGAATGATTTAGCCGTGTTCACACATACAGAGTTAAACCGGTTTAGCTAAAGTGGTTTAACTAATCCACCTCACAAACTGGTTTACATGAAGCGAACAAGTTGAGTCGACATGTGTATGAACACAGCGCTAAATCAGTTTAGCGCTGTGTTCATACACATGTTTTAAACCAGATTAGTTAAACCGGTTTAGTTAAACAGGTTTAATGTGTATGTGTGAACAGGGCTTAAGTGAGTGAGGAAAGGTGCATGAGTGTGTAAATGAGTGAGTGGTGAGTGATGCGAATGATTAGTGAGTAAGTGGTGATGAGTGAGTGGTGAGTGAGTGGTGAGCGAGTGGTGAGTGAGTAAGTAGTGAGTTAGTGAGTAGTGAGTGAGTTAGTGAGTAGTGAGTGAGCGAGTGGTGATTGAGGAGTGAGTAGTGGGTGAATCTTTGTTTAACGAGCCCCACCACAAAAAGTAGACACAGGTGAATAAGTGATGAGTGAACCGTGGGTGAGTGGTGAGTGAGTAGTAAGTGTGTGATGAGTGAGTAATGAATGAGTAGTGTGTGAGTGATAAGTGAGGAGTATTTGAGTGAGTGGTGAGTAGTGAGTGATGAGTGAATAGTACGTTAGTGAATGAGTGAATGAATTAGCCAGTGCTGTGCGAGTGATGAGTGAGTAGTTAGTGAGTGGTGAGTGGGTGATGAGTGAGTGGTGAGTGAGTAGTTCGTGAGTGGTGAGTGGGTGGTGAGTGTTGAGTGAGTAGTTAGTGAGTGGTGAGTGCGTGATGAGTGAGTGAGTAAGTGAGTGATGACTGGGTGTCGAGTGAGTGTTGAGTGAGTAGTTAGTGAGTGTTGAGTGAGTAGTTAGTGAGTGTTGAGTGAGTAGTTAGTGAGTGGCGAGTGAGTATTTAGTGAGTGGTGAGTGAGTAGTTACTGAGTGGTGAGTGAGTGATGAGTGAGTGGTGAGTGATGAGTGAGTGCTGAGTAAGTGGTGAGTGAGTCTTGGATGTCCAGGACTAGTGTGTGGAAAGACAGTGGTGTAAACCACAAAAAGTGAAGGGACTTTCTCCCCGCTACAGAAAGCCTGTGTTCACACATGATTCACATCAGAAACCATAGCATGCGCTTTGTGAGGTGCCTGCCTCTAAGACCACGCCAGACGAAACAAAAAAAAGAAGAAAAAAAGCTAGACAAAAACAGCACAAAAACACACCACCAACCCACTACCGGCGACACATCACTCCACCGTGTGCTGCTTGGTACATACGGTCATGGAGGCACGTACAGTGAACGCACGCCACTCGATACACCACGACCCCATAACACTATTAGTATTAACAGGATACCTATATTGATATCTATATTGATATCTGTATTGATATCTATATTGATATCTACATTGGTATACATATTGATATCTATACACGTATAATGATATCTATCTATATTGTATCTATATTGATAATGATTATATGCATACATGCATAAATATGTACATATGTATATATGCATATATGTGTATATATGTGCATATATGTTCATATATGTGCATATATGTATATATGTGTGAATACATGTGTATTATATGTGCATAAATGTCAATAGATGTGCATATCTGTGTACATATGCATATAAGTGTATACACGTATACACGTGTATATATATTCATAAATACACATATACGTGTATGCATCTACAATATAATATATGTAAACATGAGATGCGTAAAATGAATTAAATTAAATTGAAATCAAATCGAAAGAAATAAAAAGAATAAAAAGCATGAATACAAATATTAAACATGCATGTACATTTAATGCAATAACCAGTAAATGAATTTTAAACATTTGTCGCCAGCTCCACACATCAAACACAACATAATACACATGCATGATGCAGTCAGGCAATGATGGGGGTGCTACCGAACACTGAATACAACAGGGACAGTATGGCCAGGCGGTGCTATGGTAACGGCCATCAAGGTGGCAGGCAGACCGGCCAACGGGCGGTGGGTGGGAGGAGGGAGGGAAGGTGGGAGAGGGGGGGGGGGGGGAGGAAGGGGAGAGGGGAGGAAGGGAGAGAGGGAGAGAGCGGGAAGGGAGAGGGGAGGGGAGGTGAGAGGTGGCAGTGGGAAAGGGGAAGTGGGCGGGGAGGGGGGTGGAGGGAGAAAGGGAGGGTAGGCGGGGAAAGGGCGGGAGGGGGAGAGGGAGAGGGGGAAGGGAGGGAGGTAGGGGAGATGGGGAGGGGAGGTGGGAGGGGGCAGGGGGAAAGGGGGGGTGTAGGGGGAGGGGGGGTGGAAGGAGGAAAGGCAGGGTGATGGGGAGGGAGGGGGAAAGGGGAGGCACGGTGGGAGGGAGGGAGGGAGGGAGGGAGGGAGCGAGGGAGGGAGGGAGCGAGGGAGGGAGGGAGCGAGGGAGGGAGGGAGGGAGAGACGCCTGCCTCGCGGTCCTACGGCCACAACTGACACACCCGCATGCATAAATTGATGGCGAGACATTTGATGAAGCTCCGGACAAACTAATTCCCCGAACGCAACCCCTTCCTGCGTGCTTCCCCTCCTGCGGGCCGGGAGGCGACACGCGCGCCACCAGGCGGCAGCACCACACCCAGCAACGGCAGAAGCAGCACCAGCAGCGCTGGCAGCGGCGGTGGCCGGCAGAGCTGAAGAGCCTCACGACTCCCCCCGGTGGAGTCACAGTGACATTACTGTCGTCACACACTCCTGCCCGACTGACCGTCATTATCTACCCGACTGTTATCAGTGCCTCTCACCGCTCTCAGTCCAATGTCACAGTGTCAGTATCAGCTCCTCCTCACCCACCTACTCAGACAACACCATAACCCCGCCTTCCTTCTTTCCTTCCTTCCTTCCTTCATTCCGCCCTCCCAGCATCCTTCCTTCTTTCCTTCCTTCCTTCATTCCACCCTCCCAGAATCCCTCCTTCTTTCCTTCCTTCCTTCCTTCCTTCCTTCCTTCCTTTATCCCCCTTCGGCCAGTTCCCATGTTAATATAAATAACAAATCCCACATCCTCTACCCCCAAGGGACAGTATGTACATAAGCCTATGCACCTTCCCTCCCATCCCAGCTTCTTTCTTTCTTTCCTTCCTTACTTCCTTCCTTTACTCCTGACCCCCCCCCCCCTTCAGCGCGCGTGAGTACATGTGTGTATATGCATGTATGCGTGTGTGCCCATATTAATTTAATCAGAATATGTCAAATGTATGAAATGTGTGAAATAATGGATAACTAAATGAATAAATGAAAAAAAAAGAGTAAAACATGTTTTATTTAAAGCTGCATAGTCTGATGGAAACATAACATTTTCAAAACCAAAACAATTATCTAGATCTGATTCTACATATCTAACTTAGATCCTGGTGCACTTATTGAACATTTGTTGTCACATATAAAGGATACTAAGTCAATTAATAGAACCTGTTACCGCAGAAGAGTTTTGGCAAGCTTGCCAAAATTAATTTAGCATGTTTCCATTTCAAATATCTCAAAAGTTAGCGATTTAAAATAAAATTTACTTCAAACTAAAGTAAGGTAGATTATAAGGAACAACGTAATATGTTTATTTCAGAAAATGTCAGAAACTCAAAACCATCGGACTATGGCAACTTTAACAATGCCATATAGAGCACATTGATTTCTATCATCGGCTATTGGACGTAATAAATATTGTCATTCTGACATATTTCTTTAGAGGAAACCTGCTGCCACCACATAGGCTACTCTTTCCGATAAGCAGCAAGCGGTCTTTTATATGCACTTTTCCAAGACAGGACAGCATATACCACATCCTTTGATGAACCAATTGTGGACCACTGGTTGGAACGGGAAAATAGCCCAAACTGCAAAGGGGTCCACTGAGCAGGATCGACAGGATGACCGACATCTTCACAGGTGGACACTCTACCGCCTAAGCTAAGTCCCGCTCCGAATGAATGAATGAATGAATAAATGAATGAATGAATACATAAATAAATAAACAAAGACGGTATACATTTAATACATATTACATATGTGAACATACGCTATCCATCTATGCATGGTGTGTTATGTTATTGTGTGACGTGTGTAGTGTGTGTGTGCGTGTGTGTGTGTAGTGCGTATACACTACACCTCGGTGCACACCCTCACCACGACCCTGTCCAACAAACACCGCCCCCACACCGCCTCCTTAACCCACCAGTCCATCACACGCGCCCTGTACCACCCACCACAAACCACTGCCACCTCGCCAAATACCCACCCAAAAATCATCTACTAAACACTATTGATTAACCTCAAATTAACAAATTAACGCCGGCTTTGCAGTACGAAGGCTGCGGGCAGGGAAAGGGGAGGGGGAGGGGGGCGGCGGGAGGGGGAGGGGGGGCGGCGGGAGGGGGTAGTTAAGGGAGAGAGGGGGTGTTATTAGCACTCATCCCGTCCCCCTAATTCGGACTGCCGGCCACCCTGGGGTGCGTCTAGTGGGTGTGGGGCGGGGGCTTTAGGGGGCGTCGTTTAGACAGTGGCTACGTCACGTGGCGGCTTAGTGTGGGGACGCCGTTGCCATTGCCATGAAGTGATCAGTAACATGACGTCCATGATCATGACGTACTCGGTGCCACTCCATCATTCACCGCAAATGCCAATAAGCACCACCCCACCCCCTTCCACACAGACACATTTCACTGCCCCGCTCCTTTCTCTATGTCTCTGTCTCTATGTGTCTATCTGTGTCTCTCTGTCTGTGTCTCCATCTGTCTGTCTCTGTCCATCTGACTCTCTCCATCTCTGTCTCTCTTCGTCGCTGTCTCTCTTCGTCTCTGTCTCTCTCCATCTGTCTCTCTCGCCTGTCTCTCTCCGTCTGTCTCTCTCCGTCTGACTCTCTCCATCTCCTTCTGTCTCTCTGTCTATCTCTGTCTGTCTCTATGTGTCTCTATCTGTTTCTCTCTCTCCAGTGTGCGTTTACTCTTAACAGAAGGCGGCCACATACGCTCTGGTTCTACTTCTAGACAAGCCCCCCCCCCCCACACACACACACATACGATCACCGCTACCGCCACCGTCAACACCACCACCACCACCACCACTACCCGTACCACCACTACCACATAGCGGCTACAAAGGCAACACAAATACCGAGTTCAAGGGGTTTAAACTGGTAAGGGTTGCTGCAACAATAACAACACACAACCAAATACAAACCCAACAACACACAGACAAGAAAGCATTGTGTGCAGTAGTTTATTCTTAATGCCCGTTTAGCAAACACCGATTCGGTAGAGCACAGGTTCTCTGTGGAAGGTTGATAGTTCAAGGCCTGGTCGAGTCAAACAAATGACTTACACAATTTATCCTTGTTGCTACCTAGCCTGGCACTCGGCATGAGAAACATGCAAAGGTTGGTTAGTTCAGTATCAGGATAATGTTAGTTGTTACTGAGTAGAAATCAGGTCATGTTACTGGCAGCATTGCCCCCCCATTGGGGCAGCACTATAAAGTCGCCATGAGTGTGCACTGACACAAATCGATACTCGTCCTGCTATGACCCTAGACGTTGTCAGGACGTAAAACTCCAACAAACAATACATACAAACAATACCGTTTAGATAACACAAATGCAACAAGGCCAGCATTAGTCACAATTAAATTAACATAATAACAATTACATCAACGCCAGTGTCACGTGTGTGTCTTCCATTCTAAATAAACCAGACGGGATGGCCGAATGAGTTAGAGCGCCCGTCTCCCGTGTGTATAGATCGTGGGTTCAAACCCGGGTCGAGTCAAAGCAATGACTTGAAAATTGATACTTGTCGCTTCCTAGCCAGGCACTCGCCATTAATAGGATAGGACAATGACTGGTTGCCTCAGTGTCAGGATAATGTGACTGAGTGGGATATCAGGTCATGGTGCTGTGGCCTGGTCTTCTAGTGGGGCAGCACTATAAAGTCACCATGAGTGCGCACTGTCACAAGTCGGTACCAATCCTGATATGACCTTAGATGTTGCTAGGACATAAAACAACCAAACAAACAAAACATCCATTTTAAATGAGCCAGCGCCGAGTAACGCAATGGCCAACATGTCAGTCTGTTTGTTTCTTTGTATTTTAGTATTTTGTTTTTGTTTTGTTCTTATGTCCTAGCAACATCTAAGGTGATATCAGGACGGGACACCTTGTCTGGTGTTTATTATGTTACTACCATATGGCAAGACCTGCAGTGTCAGGATACTCTGACTTAGTGGGATACTGTCACCGCGCAGGAAGTGCACTGTACCTCAGTGGGCAGCACTATATGAATTTTCGATATAGATATAAGTAGTGAAAAGGACTGGTGAAATGACTAGACGGGCATGAGCCTGAGCACCAGCTGAGTTGAATCAATGACTTAAAAAATTGATAGTTGTCGCTATCTAGTCCAGCACATGGCATTGTTAAGATAGGACAAGGAGCAGTGAAATGAGGAAGACACCTTAATCAACGAAAGTAACAAGCAAACAAACCTAGAACAATTTTGAGAGACCAATCAGTGTAGATAATTTAGACAGGTGACAGGCCTATGCGAATCAAAGATGGCGACATCCTCTTTCCACCAAAAGCCGTAATGATCACACAGATAAGTTACCAAGTGAAGTGTCCCTCAAACCGTGCATCACAACCTACACATTCCGTACCACCATATGGAATACCTCCCCACCACCACCACCACCACCTACCACCCACCTCCTCCTACCACCCACCACCACCACCACTACCACCACCATCACCACCACCACCACCACTTGAGGATTATCCTCTCCCTTCTTCCAGTCATGTGTGCACACTTCTGTGTAAGCATACTCTACAACCAAGTATCCCTTTCCAACTAAAATACAACCCACAAACATAACAACACATGCTGAATTTATAAGTGTCGCACCTGACCTTGCCTGGTGTTTACTACGATAGAGCAAGGCCTGCAGTGTCAGGATACCTTGACCTAGTGCGATACTGTCACAGTTTGTGTGTGTATATACATATAAATATAGCCGGTGATGATAGGTGCACGGCCAACACTCAGAACACTTCCCATTACCCAGCCCTCCCACCACACAGCCCACTCCCCTCCCCCCCCCCCCCGCCCTCCCCTCCCCTTCCCCATCCTCCCTACCCTCCTCGCCCACCCCCCCCCCTTTCCTCCCCTCTGCGCTCATCCCCTCCCCCCCTACCTACCCCTCCGCTCCCCTCCCCACCCGTCCCCTCACCCTTCTCCAACCTTATCTCCTCCCCTTCCCAACCAGTGGTCCACAACTGGTTCATCAAATGATGTTGTATGTGTTGTCCTGTCTATGTGAAAGTACATATAAAAGACCCCTTGCTTCGGAAAGAGTAGTCTATGTGGCAGCACCGGGTTTCCTCTAAAGAGATATGTCAGAATGACCATGTTTGACGTCCAATAGCCGATGATAAAAATCAATGTGCTCTGAAGGCGTCGTTAAATAAAACACGTTTTCCTTTCACCCATCCTCCCCTACTCCCTCCCCTTCCCTACTCACCCCCCTTATCCAAGGCTATCTCCTCTCCTCCCCTTCCCCCTCCCCTCCGTTTACCTGCGTTCACGCGACTTGGAAAGTTAACTGGAAAGTGGTAGCAACGTGCAAGTCGCACTTTGACACTGTGATGGTGTTGCTGGTGCTGCCATCTGGCGGATGGGGGAGGTTGAGTGAGAAGGTGGATGTGTGGATGAGTGAGAGGGTGGGATGGTGTGGCGCATCGTGACGGTCCTAGGTAGACGCTACCTGTGTGCCATATTGAGGTCAGGTGTCGGAACCTGTCGCTTGTTTCTCCACATAGGATGCCAACACGCCCCCCCCCCCCAACCTTATTCACATCACCCCCCCCCCCCCCCCACTCCCATCAGCTGAACACGCCCGCACCCACCTCACTCCCCGCCCCCGTCCCCGACTATGCCACCGGCACAGCCTCGTCCCAGATCATGTAGCCGCGAATAACAGAGACACCTTTGTATAGCGTAAAGTGGGTGGTCATCATCTGTCACACTTGCACATGCTGGTGATTTAGGGTAGTGTTATAACACAGACGAGGTGTGTGTGGGGGGAGGGGGGAAGGATAACAACTGTATGTTTGTAAGTGTGTGTTTGTGTGCATAGACACCGAAAGCGGGTTCAGGTAACACAGGCATACACAAAGACATATATATATATAAATATTATATATAATATATAGACTATACTATATATAATATATACGTTATAGACGTTATATTCTATATGATATACACAATATATATAATATATACAATATATACAATATATACTATATATGCTATATATACTATATATTATGTATATTATGTATATTATGGATATTATGTATATTAATATTTATATTTAGATTATGTACACTACGCACACTACACACACTATACACATTTAATTTTTAATTTTTGTTATTGAGGCTGTATTTATACTGTCCATAGCATATAAGCCTGGCTATTCAGGCTTGTTTTCAATGCTGGCCAGCTGTAGTATTGGTGTTATCTTATCACACAGTAGCTGCTGATTGCCTGCATTTCAGTAGAAGATAGATAGTTGGTTGGTACTGTTAGTAGCCTATGTTAGGTTTTTTTTTAGTTTCTTGGCATATATGTATTTTTTTTTCTACTCTTACTACTAGACTCGCCTACTCCTATTTACATATCATAGGCTTGTACATAGCGGTGGTGTGCTATCTGGCTACTTTTGGCATGGTTACCTTCTATTGGGCATCCCGCTGGTGGGCCGTGACATACCACAATTCACATGCCCCTTTGCAGTGCAGCTTGGTGGGGGTTTCCTAGCCTTATTTTGCACAAATATTTTTTGTATGTTTTTAGGTCAGGAACTTGTCTTCCTTTACCGTTTGGGCATTCCACACCGTGGCAGCCATTTCCAGCGTGCTTCTCTCGTGAGCTTTTATTTGGCTTCTGGTCTGCTTTAGTAGTGGCATATTATTTGCTCTAGTACTAGTACTAGTAGTAGCCACATGATATATATACTATATAATATATAGTATATAATATATACTATATATTATATAATATATCCTATATATTATACAATATATACAATTACATTCATACTAATCATTGCTCAGTCCTCATGGAAGATTTCCTATCCCTATACATTGCTAACTTCATGAAATAACTAGATTGTGATAGAGGCACCCCCCCTCCCACCACACACACATACATATAAGGTCTACACGATGTGGCCTTGTCAGTACACCAAACATTACCACTCTACCCTCTAATCTAATCGTCACAACTACTGAATGTTATCGTCCATAAGAACGCTATCGCCATAAAAACGTTTACTCCCCAGTTTTATATACATACAGGCAGAGTTTGTGTCTAGCTTGACTTCTACAACAATTGTTCTGCGTGTATCTATCTAGTTTAGACATGGGTCTAACTTAACTAATCCCGTGATTCAATAAACAATTTACAAGACGATAGAGCAAGGCCTGCAGTGTCAGGATACCTTGACCTAGAACGTATACTGTGGGTAACACTAACACTAACAGCTCATCTGTAGGTAAATGTCTTTTAGAGAATCTCCACCACCAACCCCGCCCACTGGTAGCAGACTCAGTGGCCCTCTTGTTGCAGTGGCCCTCTGGTAGCAGTGGCCCTTTTGATGGCAGTGGCCCTCTGATAGCAGTGACCCCCTAGTGGCAGTGGCAAGAACTGCTGTTGTGGGTAGGTCTATTGAACATTTCAAGCAGTCTCACGACAATTCAGCGTGACGCGTTGCTGCGGTGGTGATGTTTGTTTGGGTTTCACGTCCTAGTAACATCTATGGTCATAGCAGGACGGCTGGTGAACCCCACAGTCTTATTAAAATGTTGTACAATAGTAACTAACAGGCATTGCCCCCAAAACGGCTTTCTCATTGCAACATTTTTAAACCTGCATAATCGGGTGAAAGCATACCATTTTTTTATAAACAGACACTTCCCTTTGTTTTTGTTTGTTTGTTGTTGTTTTACATCCTAGTAACATCTAAGGTCATATCAGGATGGGTACCGACTTGTGACAGTGCACTCATGGCGACTTTATAGTGCTGCTCCACTGGGAGACCAGGCCGCCATCACCATGACCTGATATCCCACTCAATCACATTATCCTGACACTGAGCCAACCAATCCTTGCCCTATCCTAATAATGCCGAGCGTCTGGCTAGGAAGCGACAAATATAAATTTTTACGACATTGGTTTGACTCGACCAGGGTTCGAACCCACGACCTACCAACACGGGAGATGGACGCTCTAACTCATTTGGCCATCCCATCTGGTCAAAGTAGTTTATAATGATCAAGTTAATGCATTTGTCTAAAACAAGAAAATGTGGCAGAAGCGCAAAACCACCAGATTTATGGTAGATTGATTATGCCACTTTAAACTGGTTCTGACGAGTGTTGGTGAGTGGTGCTTTATCAATTGTCGTACACGCCAAGGATTCACAATGTGATGACATAGACTTGATTCGATAAGGAATGACTCGATGAGGAAGTGCAGGTAAACAAAAGCTGTATTCAAACATTGGGTGGACAGAACCGTCCAGACCCGCTCTATCGATACAAATTTGTAATATGGTTGGGTGGGCGGAAAAGAAAAGGCAGTGCGGGTGTAGCCACGTTGCTGGCTCGCAAAGAAGTGCAGATGGCTCATGGCTGACTGCGGTTTGGGTTGTATCTAGCATTGCAAGGTGTGAGAACACGCCACCGCAAACATGGGTGGGTGGAGGGGAGGGTTCCCATCCACTTGTGAGTGGTCCGGGTACAATGGCTGGGGGCGGGTGGGAGTGCCAATGAGTCGTTTGCCTCGAATCAAGCACAACGCTAACATTGAGACCAATGAAAAATCCAAACTCTATTGATTTGTGAGTTTACGTGGTTTGCCAACAGGAACTGGTTGTTGAGTTTTCCAACATATTTATTGCAACACGTGAGCAAATAATGTGCCACTACTAAAGCAGACCAGAAGCCAAATAAAAGCTCACAAGAGAAGCATGCTGGAAATGGATGCCAAGGTGTGGAATGCCCAAACGGTAAAGGAACGACAAATTCCTGACCCAAAAACATACAAAAAATATCGGTGCAAAATAAGGCTAGGAAACCCCCACTAAGCTGCACCGCAAAGGGGCACGTGATATGTCACGGCCCACCAGTGGGATGCCCAATGGAAGGCAACCATGCCAAAAGTAGCCAGATAGCACACCACACCGCTACATCCAAGCCTGATATGTAAATAGGAGTAGGCTAGTCTAGTAGTAAGAGTAGAAAAAAATATAATACATATATGCCAAGAAAATCCGCAAAAAACTAACATAGGCTACTAACATACCAACCAACTATCTATCTGCTACTGAAATGCAGGCAATCAAATACCTTATCAGCAGCTACTGTGTGATAAAATAACACCAACACTACAGCTGGCCAGCATTGAAAACAAGCCTGAATACCCAGGCTAATAAGTAATATGCTATGGACAGTATAAATACAGTCTCAATAAAAGAAAAACGCAAAAAAACAAAACATATCCGCTGGCCATAAATCATTCCAATATTCCCACACTCCCGTTGTTTACCTAGCCCGGTGTTCGGCGTTACTAGGATAAGGCAAGGACTGGTGGGATCAGTGTCAGGATAATGTGCTGTAAGAGTTGTAAAAACAGAGTGGGTCATTGTGCCGTCAGCGTGGTATCTCAGGTGGAGCAGCACTATAAAACCCTCCCCGAGTACACGCCGTCACAAGTCAGTACCCGCCCTGGTACAGTTAAGCCCCGTTATAATGCGCTCGTTGGGGTCCATAACATATCATCATGAAGAAAGCCAAAAATCGATAGCAGATCAAGTTACATTGCAGACAGATTCTCGCCAACTGTCCGGCGGGCACTACATACACATCCGGCCTGCAATCTGAGAAAATGCTGCCTGGCGACTGGGAAATGTAGTCTCCCACGTTCACGGAGGCAGGCACACAGGGAATTCTGCGTACAGGCTCTCTCGGCTGCTTACTCCTATACCGCAGTAAACAAAATCAAACAGAAGAAAAGAAAAAAAGAAAGAAAAGAAAAAGGAAAAAAAGAAAAAAAAGAGCTAGGAAGGAAAACTTCCGTCGGAGAGAGATTCTCCGAACTGTAGCGGCATACTTAGAGGCTACCCTTTTCTGCTTGTTGGGGTTTTACGTCCTATCAACAGACTTGTGACTGTACATTTAGTACTGCCCTCCTGGGAGACCAGGGTGTTGGCGCCACTACCTAATATTCCCACTCAATCATATTATCCTGATACCGAGCGAACCGGTTCTTGCCCTATCCTATTAATTCCAAGCGCCAGGCTAGGTAGCGACAAGTATAAATTTGGTAAGTCATTGCTTTGACACAGCCAGAGCGGTTGGAACCCATGGATTTCCACACGGGAAGCCAGTCAAGCACTCTTAGCAATTCGACCATCCTGTCTGATATGTCTGACAAAAACCCCCAAAAAAAACCAAAAAAAACCCACAGACAACAAAAACAAAAGCAAACCATGCAAAAGCATTGCACTTCCATAATACCACAGTCCTGATATCACCTTAGGTTTTGCCAGGACATAAAACTCCAACAACCAACCAACCATAATACTCAATATAGCCAACTTGGCAGTGTGCATTAAAGATGACATACAGTAAAAAACCTCTCCAACCGACCACCTCCACAGATCGACCACTCCCCTATATCGATCACTTTATTTGGGTCCCAAACAATCGCTCATACAATACCGATGCCATTGTAATGATAAAAAAAACTCCCTAAAAAAAAACACCTCCCTAAATCGACCATTTAAAGTCGGTCCCATTGTTGGTCGATTTAGAGAGGGTTTACTGTATTTGATTGCAGCTTGTCCCTGTGGTGCTGGGCAGGCAAACACTACAGGCGATACACAATGCGCCGCAACGATAGTGTCGCCGACACTGAGCGTTCCTGACGGAGATAACAAAGCATGCGCAGACGACGCCAAATGACCTGGATTAAGATGCGTGGGGGTGGGGGGGAGCGGGCGGGGGGTACAGTATGATCACGTGATGAAAGAAATCCAATGCGAGGTTGACATGATGCGCCATGATGACATCAGCTTAACGCCCCCTCACCCTACCTACGCACGCACGCACATGCGCGCACAACCACACACACACACACGACCACACACGCGCGCACACATACACGACCCCTCTCACACACATGACCACGACTACACACACACAGCCACACACGCATACACAGATACATGACTACATACACATGACCAAACACACACTACTACACACACGCATACACAGATACACAACTACACACACACGACCATACACACATACTACTACACACATGCATACATAGATACCTGACTACACACATGACCATACACACAGACTACTACAGACACACATATACACCGATACTCAACTACACACACACAACCACACACACATACTACACACATGCATACATAGATACACGACTACACACACGACCATACACATACACTACTACACACACATACATGACACACACACAACCACACACTAATACTACTACTACACATACACATACATAGATACCCGACTACACACACGACCATACACACACACTACAACACACGCATACACAGATAGACAACTACACACACACGCCCACACACACATATACTACTACACACATACACGACTACACACTCATGACCATACACACATACCACTACACACACGTACACAGATACTCGACTACACACATGACCATACACACACTACTACACACATACACAGATACACGACTACACCCACACAACCACACACTACTACACAAAGATACATGATTAGTCACACAACCACACACACATACTACTACATACATGCATACATAGATACATGACTACACACACAACCATACAGACACACTACTACACACACATACACACACCTACACACGACCACAGACACATACTACTACACACACGCATACATAGATACACAACTACACACATGACCATACACACACTACTACACACACGCATACACAGATACACAACTACACACACACGACCACACACACATACTACTACACACACGCATACACAGATACATGACTACACACAACCATACACACACACTACTACACAGACATACAGATACATGACTACACACATGACCACACACACATACTACTACACAAACACATAGATACACAACTACACACATGACCATACACATATACTACTACACACATGTACACAGATACACAACTACACACACACGACCACACAGACATACTACTACACACATACATAGATACACGACTACACACACACATGACCATACACACAGACTACTACACACATACACATATACACGACTACACACACAACCACACACACACATGACTACACGCACATGACCACACACTACTACACACACATGCACACAGATACACGACTACACACATGCCCACACATACATACTACTACATACATAGATACACAACTACACACACAACCATACACACTACTACACACATACACAGATACACGACCACACACATAACCACACACACATACTACTACACACATACATAGATACATGACTACACACACGACCATACACACACACACACACTACTACACACACATACACATATACACGACTACACAACCGACTATACACACACACTACTACATACACATACACATGATTACACACACACGACCACACACACATACTACTACACACATACATAGATACCCGACTACACACACAACCATACACACACAACTACACACATGTGTACACAGATACACGACTACACACATGACCATACACACACACTACTACACAGATACAAGACTACACACACACGACCACACACTACTACACAAACATACATAGATACACGACTACACACATGACCATACACACACACTACAACACACACATACACATATACATGACCATACACAGACAATACTACACACACCTATACACAGATACACAACTACACATACACAACCACACACTACTACACACACACATGTGCACAGATACACAACTACACACATGATCATACACACACACTGCTACACACACGCATACACAGATACACAACTACACACACATGACCACACACACATACCACTACACACACATACATAGATACACGACTACACACAAGATGATACACACACTACTACACACACATACACATATACACGACTACACACACACGACCATACACACACACTACTACACACATACACAGATACACAGATGACCACACACACACATGACCACACACTACTACACACACACATAGACAGATACACAACTACATACACACACTACTACACACACACATACACAGATACACAACTACACACACATGACCACACACACATACTACTACTACACACATGCATACATAGATACACGACTACACACACGACCATACACACACACTACTACACACACATACACATATACACAACTACATACATGACCATACACACACACTACTACACACACATATATACACAGATACACGACTACACACACACACGACCACACAATACCACACACATGCGCGCACATATACACGACTACACACACGGCTACAGACACACACGCCCACACAGAAGCGCAAATGCATACACCGCACTCAATGGTTGATATCACCGGAATGAACTTACCTTAAATTCTCTGTCTAATTAATGTATAGGCCATAAATATATTCTGTGACGTAGGCGATCGTTATTTATTTATTTATTGCAAACAGGCTCCCAAGAAGCCAGCAACAGGTAATGCCTATTAGTGTTACAGGTGGTCTTAGAGTGGTGGGGGTAGGGGAGGGGGTGGGGACGGGGGTCCACGGTCCCCAACATCTGCGTCTACTGTAGGGGTTCCCGCGCGGGGCTGTGCAGTGTGTTTAGGTTAGATATTGGGTAAACATAACTGGGTCGGTGAGACGCTCATATTCATAAACACCGCAATCTAGCTAGGATTCCTTACACACGGTATGCGGCATGCGGCATGCGGCATGCGGCGTGCGGCGTGATTACGGGATGGGTCCTTTCACCCACACCCACACCCACACCCACACACAGTGTCAGGTTTCCTCACCACTGTTCTCTATGGCAAACGCAGCAGCATTCGCATTCGCATGCCGCACCGATCGCTACATGGACCGATTCAGTATTCGCATGCCGCATGCCGCATGCCGCATACCGTGTGTAAGGAATCACGCCCATTGACTTAGATGCTTTTCGATTTTTTGCCGCATTCGCATTCGCATACCGCATACCGTGTGTAAGGAACCCTAGCTTTAAGCTAGCATGCCTTACACGTGGTATGCGGCATGCGAATGTGAATGTGAATGCGAATGCGACAAAAAAATGGAAAAGCATTTAAGTCAATGGGGGTGATTCCATGCGTCCGAATGCGAATGCGAATGCGAATGCGAATGCGGCAACTGAATCGGTGCCATCGGTGCGGCATGCTAATGCGAATGGGAATGCTGCTGTATTTGGCATAGAAAACAGTGGTAGAGAAACCTGACACTATGTGTGGGTGTGGGTGTGGGTGAAAGGAATCAGCCCGTTCGCATGCCGCATTCGCATGCCGCATACCGCGTGTAAGGAATGCTAGCTTTAGTGTGTGAATCAGGTCGTCTGCTTCCATTCCCATGTCAGTGATGTCTATTGTAAGCATCACCAGCAGACAACCAGCCCAGATGGCCTTGTCCTTCTTTTTGCTGGTATTGCCTGTGGACGGTTTTGTCCATGACCACTCTATGCACCCCCCCCCCCCCCTACCCACCCACACACAGAGCCCTTTCTTGACATTATCCAGACCCACTCGTTCTCTGCCCGCGTGCCTCCCTGAGGGTGTAGGGAGAGAGGAGAGAGGGAAGGGGGAAGGTGGAGAGGGAAAGGGAAGAGGAGAGAGGGAGGAGAGAGTGCGGTGGAGCGATGAGGGAGAGCGGGAGAGGGAGAAGGGGGGAGAGGAGGAGAAGGGGGAGCAGGAGAGGAACTGAGGGGGAGAGCGGGATCGGCAGAAGGGGAAGGGGAATAGAGGGGGGGCGAAAGAGAGGGAGAGAGGGGAAGGGAGAAAGGACGGGGGGAGGAGAGAGAAGAAGGGGAGGGGGGGTGAGAGAGGTAGAACCAGGGGGGAGGCGGGGGAACGTCGACGGGTGAGGGGGAGAGGAGAGAGGGAATGGGATGGGGAGAGGATAGCGGGGATGGAAGGAGGAGGGGGGTAGGGGAGGGGAGGGGGAGGAGGAGGAGGGGAAGGGGGGCGGGAGGGGGAGGGGAGGATGAGGAGGAAAGGAGGAGGAGGGGGAGGGGGAGCGGGAGGAGGAGGGGGGAGGAAGAGGGGAGAGGGGGAGAGGGGGAGAGGGAGAGGGGGAGAGCGGAAGGGGGAAGCCCAGGGCCATGCTTCCTGGGACGTCGGCGCGCCGTGACATTATGCCTGTGTCACGGTTTCAGCCCTCCGTCGGTTTCAGCTCTCTGCATCGCTTCTGCGCATGCGTCAAAACCGAACAGCATCGTCTGCGCATGTGTCAAAATCTAGCCAGATTCAAACTGTCGCCGATCGCTGCACTCATACTGTCACTATAGTGTCAGTGTCACTAACCTTATAAATTATCTTTTTGGTAAACATGTTTTCTATATGTGTACCAAACGTTTCTATGTGGTGTGGTTTTAGAGATATTTCGCTTTTTCTGTATGAAGATTGCTCACGACCATTGACAATGCCTTGAGTTTGCTGGTGCGCGCAGTGCAAAACATTAGTTTTATTCAAAATTAATAGAAATCCAGAACCCTAACCTTATCAATTTAATATAATCTTTTTGGTGAACATGTTTTCTATATATGTATCAAGCGATTTGTTTCTAAATATCTGAAACAATAATTAAAATAATATAAAAGCACGGAGGACTGAAACTGACAGAGGTTTGAAACCGCGACACTCTGCAGTTTGAAGGTGTCGGTCGAATTTGGCGCATGCGCAGGAAATCCATGCATGTGCAGAAGCGACAAGGGAGAGCTGAAACTGACAGGTCTGAAACCGCGACACCTATCGCCTGGTAGCGTGGAAGGCGTTACGTACGACCAGAACGCTTTCTATGACAACTGGCGTGGTGTATTTCTAACGCAGCAAACTCATGACGTCTGCGCAGGTGGGCGGAGCGGGCGGGGAATGGAGAAGTGGGGGTGGCTGCGGAGGCAGACAACTGGAGCATGGAAAGAGAGGAGGCGGAGATTAGGCAGTGAAGAGGAGGCCCAGGCGACGGGGAGGAAGGGGTGGCCTGGGGGGAAGCGTGGAGATGGAAAGAGGGAGCGGGAGTTAGGCGTCAGAGAGAGGGAGGGAAAGGGGAGGAAACGCGGCGGTGAAACCAGAGAAAAATAAGAAGGAGAGAAGGGAGAGAGAGGAGAGAGAGGGAGAGCGGAGCACACAGAGGAGGGCCGGAGGAGGGAGAGGTGGACGGGGAAGGGGAACGAGAGGGAGAGCGAGACGAGACGGGAGGACGACGGAGCGGAACGAAGCAGAGATGAGACGGAGAGAGCTGATTGCAGGCAGCACGCAGAATGGGAGAGGGAGAAGGGAGAGGAGCCAGCCGAGAGAACGAGAGCGGAGAGAGAGGGAGAGGGAGAATGAGGCAGAGAGGACGGAGAGGGAGCGAGGAAGGGAGGGCAGGGAGCCTGAAAAGAGGGACGGCGATGCAGCGCGAGCAGAGATGGAGGCGCGAGGGTTAGGGAGGAAAGAGGAGAGGGGCCAACAAAAAAAAAAAAAAACACCCACACACAAAGAGAGAGAGAGAGAGACCCCCCCGAGAGAGAGGGGAGCGCGCGGGAGTTGTAGAAAAAAGGAAACGGGGTCGGAGGCTGGCGTGAAGACATCATATTCGCATGAATCGAAGAGAGTGATAACATAGTAAAGCGCGACAAGATGCCTGTGTGTCGCTGGCGGTGGGTGCGGGGTGGAGACGGTACTGTCAGGCCCACATACGTAATTTGTCGTGGTTAGTAAATAGTATGCCGCGTAGTTGTTTACCCAACAAGTCAGTTTCCCTTACACTATTAGTATTAGGCTTATAATAATGCATCGACAACAGAGATGTACCCCCCACCTCCCACCTCCACAAGCAATAGATGAAAACTGTCAGTGTGTGCAGTGGGCGGTGTCTGTGGAATTACAGCCATGCGTCTCGTGCGATAATGTTTAGTGTGTGGGTGGGGCGGGTGGGCGGGGGCGTGTGTGTGTGTGTGGGTGTGTGTGTGTGTGTGGGTGTGTGGGTGTGTGTGGGTGTGTGGGTGTGTGTGTGTGATCGCGGGTGCGTACTGGAATAAATCCTTTAATTATGTGTCCCGGGCAAAAAAAAAGTCATGTGTTTCTGTACCTCACAATAACCCCCGGTTGGGCCAGGGTTACCAGTACATAAAAGGTTCGCCCCATAAGGGCGAAAAACACCACATCAGAAAAAGTGGCGAGAGGCTGGGTAAATGAAATGAGCACATACATTCTTAATTTAACAAGCAATATGTGATCTTCACATACCTCTTTTATATTTACCCGCAACTTGTGGATAAAGAATGTATTCAATAATGTAGATTACTAGACTTTAAAAGTCAAATCGAGAGCCTTGCGGAATCGCCATCTTTTTGCATTCTCTCAGCTCATCTCATCAACTCCGTGCCGATATAGATAAATACTGAATGAGGGAACCAAGCGCTCATCTTCTCTGATTGGTTGATTGATACCAAACAGTTTTCGCTCGTTTTTTAGACATAGTTGTCATTCGCTCCTACCGTAGGTAGGGGTGAATCTTTTATCTAGGTTACTATGACTACAGGCTATGTGTAAACCATGCTTGTGTGTACCATAGTGACAAGCTGTGCGTACTGGACTACAGCCCCTGTTTAACCCGCGCAGTGATAACGCTTGTATGTTTGTCGTTTTACGTCCTAGCAACATCTAAGGTCATATCAGGACGGGTTCTGACTTGTGACAGGGCGCACTCATGGCGACTTTATAGTGCTTCCTCACTGGGAGACCAGGCTGCCAGCACAGCACTATGGCCTGATATCCTACCCAGTCACATTAACCTGACACTGAGCCAACCAGTCCTTGCCCTATCCTAACAATGCCGAGTGCTTGGCCAGGAAGCGAAAAGTATCAATTTTTAAGTCATTGGTTTCATTCGACGAGGGTTCGAACCCACAAACCCATGTGTTCGGATCCCCCAAGCTGCCAAAATAGATGGACGCTCAACTCATTTGGGCCGAGGTCAACAGGCATCTGTCATTGGTTGACAGTGCCGTGTGTGTTCACATCTATAGGGCAACATCGCGGCATGCAGCTATCAGTGTATCAGCAGGCGGGGAATGAAGAAGTGTGGGGGGGGGGGGGGTGGGAGTGGAGATGGAAAAGAGAGGACGGGAGTTAGGGTTAGAGAGGGAAGGGGAGGAAGGGGAGGAAGGGGAGGAAGGGTGAAGGGAGAAAAATAAAGAGTGGGAGAGAGGGAGAGGGAGGAGAGGAAGAGAGGAGAGAGGGAGAGAAGGAGAGAGGGAGAGGGAGAGAGGGAGAGGGAGAGAAAGGAGAGAGGGGGAGAGAGGGAGAGGGACAGAGAAGAGAGGAGGAGCGGGGGAGGGAGGGGGAGAGGGGAGGGGAGGTGGGGAGGGAGGGGGGAGGGGGGGGAGAGGGAGGGGGGAGGCGAGAAAAGGAGGGGAGGGAGGGAGGGGAGGGGAGAGGAGAGGGAGCGGGGGGGGGGGGGGGGGGGGGGGGAGGGGAGGGGAGGGGAGGGGAGGGAAAGGTATTATGGGAAGGGAGAACAACAGAAAGGCAGAAACACAGAGAAATAGAATGAAAGACACAGACAGAGAAATAGAATCAAAGAAAGTGAAAGAAATTGAAAGAAAGTGAAAGAACGAAAAAGAGCACTGAAATAGAAAGACACGTTATCGACAGCAATGTATTCGGCTGAGCGCTGCTGTCCTTGTTTGTTTACACGCATGCAATCTAATGCAGCTTG